>CM074315.1:2020101-2130445 GCA_037194245.1 Opsariichthys bidens | reverse complement strand
GTATTTATTCGTGAGGCGGACACATTAGAGCGAGTTGTTTTTACCTTGCAAGCCCACTACATTTCCCAAGGTAACCCTCCCCCAGCGCGAAACTGTTGCCATATGGAAACACAACAACAGTTGGGCTTGGTGTGACACGCTTAGACTCCCAGTCACTAGAAAGTTGAGACAGGAAAAAGGCAGGTAATTGTGCAAATTCTTTAATACGAATAGCTTTTTACGCAGTGGGATATGACGCGCGTGCCTCGAATAACTTTTATTATGACATAGAGATACTAGCCAGACCAAATGCTAATAAACAAACGACTTCACGGTGAAAGTCGCTATCATAATCAAATTAGTGACGGCCTAATTTCCTCATACATAATTATTTTTATCTGCATATGGTTTATTGATGCATTACCAGCTAAACTATTAACGTTACTCACAGTAACGTTCTGGAAAGGTTCTGAGCAATCGTTTCTTCACGTCTGTATTAACCTTCCTTTTTGAAGTTATCTGTATTCAGTAATGTTCTGTGAACATTATATATATAATATATAATACTCGTTTTTCCTTTGTCCTGAAATGTGTTAGTTGGGGAAAAAACTTTCATCTAAATTTTGTTTTTTAATGTAAATTGGTTATAAGTGATCGATAAACGTTTCCATGGTGTTTGATCAACTGTTTTTTATGTTCTCATTAAAAGGGATAGTTCCACTGCAAAATTAAAATTATCCCATGATTTACTCACTCCTCTTGCTAAATCCCTAGGTGTATAATGAACTATCTTCTTTTCAGCCAAACCATCCATCATAGTTATGTTTAAAATTTTTTGATATTTTTGAAGCCCAACAAAAGCGCATCCATCCATCATAAAAGTAATCCATATACGCTCCCAGGGGGATTAATATAGGCATTGTGCAGTGAAGTGATGCTTTGTTTGTAAGAAAAATATATTTAAAACTTAATAAACTAAAATAACTTACTTCCGGTAAACCTTAAAAATATTAAGGGGGGTATACATATTTACGTATTTACATTGAGTTATGGCGGAATAGGGTAGCAAAACAGGTTCGCTTAATGGAAAGTTAGCAAAACGTTCTTAGAGCTTATTTTTATCTGAGTTTCTCCTGCAGGTCACGTGGAGATGCGGATATGGCGAACAGTGCTGATCTCTCAACACCTACAACTGAACAGGAGCCTCATAGTATTGGCACACACACAGAAGGTAAAGACGAACTCACACACACACACACACATCGTTGTTGTGTTTTCATGGTTTATGGGGACATTCCATAGGCGTAATGATTTTTCTACTGTACAAACTGTACATTCGTCCCCCTACACTACCCCTACCCCTAAACCTAATCTACCCCATCACACAAAATGTTCAGCTATTTTACATTTTCAAAAAAGATAATTCTGTATAATTTATAAGCTTGTTTCCTCATGGGGACCAACAAAATGTCCCCACAAGATCAACATTTACTAGTATTACTATACCTGTGGGGACATTTTGTCCCCATAATGTAAGGAATACCCGTTCACACACACATGTTGTGTTTTCATGGTTTATGGGGGACATTCCATAGGCGTAATGGTTTTTATACTGTACAAACTGTACATTTTGTCCCCCCCACCCCTAAACCTACCCATCACAGAAAATGTTCTGCTCTTTTTTAATACATTTTTTAATAAAACATTGTTTAGTGTTTTTTAAAAACTATTTGAAATATGAGGACACATGAAATGTCCTCATAAAACATGTTTACGTCATAAAACCAGTGTAATACCCATGACATTATACACATTTGTGTCCTCATAAATCACAAAAACACACACACACACACACCGTGTACACACACACTTTAAGACCACCACAAGATATTATTATCAGGGCCGTTACAAATTGTGGCCAAATTGTCCCAGTCAATATTCTTGATCCTCCTCTGCTGCACTCCATTTGATGTTCGGACGACAAAAAGTTTTAAAACCCACATTTTAGTCTGCAATGTCACACTAGAAATGTCAAACCTTAATATTTAATGATGCAAACTGCTTAACTTTTTAAAAAAAAACACTGTCACTGAATGGAAAATTTACACGATACATGTAATGTTCAAAACATGGTTACAGAATTGATTATTAGTAGTAGTATAATAACTCAAATATCAAGTGTTTAATGTATTTTACTTTTTTTTTGAATGCCTGATGTCACATATTTCCTGCAGTGGATGACATATTCAGGTTTGACGATGACGTCCCTGATTGGTCCACGAGGGTTTGACAGCTCTGAGTGGTAGGAGTTCAAATCATGTTCATTATTTAGTTGATCTTCTCTTTCATCACTGAAGCTACAATTGAGACTGTTGTTTTTCATGGATGGGTGTGGAGACAACAATTAATGGTTAAATTAATGAATTGTTATAATGAACTTATTTTGAATGTATTTATATATTTATTTGAAAACACATTTTATCACAAGTTCATTTTCAGTAATTGAAAAAAGTTCAAAGTATGGCAATGTCAGGTTAACTGATGCATTCTGACATCCCTAAATAAATCTGAAATGTACGCAATCACTCAAAAGTTTGGGCTTGGTAAGAATTTTTAATATTCTGTTTAAAAAAGCTCACCAAAGATGCGCTTTATTTCAGCCAAAATACAGGTATACAAAAATATAGGTCATCATTAATATTGATTTGGATCTATTTAATGCATCTTTGCTGAATAAAATAATTAATTAAGAAAAACCCTTACTTTTAATAAATATACAAACCTTTGAACACTAGTGTGTATCTATTACTGGCTCTTGTCTCTCTTAAGGGAAGTGAGTGATGGTGAAGATGGAACTGACACCGGCGAGGAGAAGCAATGCAATGACAAGAAACGCATGTTTCAAGCTAAAGAGGTTTCTGGGCCAACTGGACACCTTTTACCAGCAGAAGAAACTGAATTTGCAACAAGCCAGGTCTGAATTCTTATTTGAGGTTATAACGTGGCTCTTCCCATAACCGTTAGCAGATAAATCTGCCTCAACCTCTTTTTAGACTGTGAATCTCTGCTTCCCACTGTGTTTTCAAATGTACATCATGGTGTGAGCACATGCCATAGCAAAGCTGTTGGGTAGGTCAGCTGTGCAGAGCAGTCACGCTGTAAACACGGGCTGAATGCATTCTCCAGTGAAAATAGTGCATTTGGGTAAATCCCAGAAAAACTGAATGAAATGTTTGGGTCGTATTTCACCCAAAACAGAAGAACCCAATCACAAATTCTATTTTTGTATAAATGAAAGTTACTATTAAGCACCCCCTCTGTAACACAGTTCATAAATATGGGAAGAAGGAGGCGGGAACCGGCGAACGTTAAACATAACTTTAATAATAAAATAAACAAACAATAAAACGAAAGTAAAAGGGCGGCAGTTCCTCACGGCGACTGCCGCCCACACAAACAAAATAAAACACAACATAAAGTCCAGGCCTGGTCCTCTCTCGTCCTTCACTGTCGTCGCTCCTCTTTTATGCTTCCGGAGCTCCTCCGTGAGAGACACGAGACCGGTGTAGCGAGCAGGTGACGCTCATTATCACTCGCGTCACCGGCCCTCGCGCCGTTTCCTCCCGGCTCTCGCCCGCCCTGCTCGTCACACCCTCCTTCCGCAAATTCTCATTACTGGAATGAAAAAATTAGATGGTATTTAATTTTTTATCTACTGAATAGCACAAAAATGTATTTTCTTCAAGGGAGGAACTAAAAGCATTTCACCTTCATGTGACTGAGCTGGAGGAAAACAGAGACAAGATTGAGCTTGGATATAGAAAGAGAGAAACAAGCTGAGAACAGGTCAAAAAAATTATTACAATTTTGCGAACGAAGGTGCCTGAAGAAGAGAAGTCTCTAATTCTGCATTGTTCTGTACAGCGTGGCTCTGCTCCGGCTCCGAGCCCAGCACAAGCGAGTGTGCGCCGAGCTGCAGGTGGAAGAAGATCTGGGTGCTCATTTAGCCATGATCTTCAAAGAGCAACGAGTGAGTTTCATATCGACAATAATGTTACACTTGAACCTGTTAAGTGTCACCCTGTATAGACATGAAATTGCACGATCTAAACTTCAATGGTTGCAATTCAAGAACGCTTTGGAATACAGACATAAGGATGGTCTTGTTTTAAAGAAGATATTTGGCAGATTATTGTAGAAGTTAATTATGTAAGTGAAACAGAAAAAAAGTTAGTTTTCAAAGCATGTTTTACTCTAAAACTGCAAGAAAATCAAAGCCAAAAATCGGTGTTCCAAATTTTAGCTTGATATCTCAAAAAATGAGCTTTCAGTGAGATTTTACCGATTTTTCTCACTAGATGACAACCAAGCTCCATTACTGACCATATAAGGGCGCCTCCATTTCCATATATGGTTTGAGTGATCTGTACCATACATTTCCATAATTTCCATACAATTTATGAAGTAAACATCGTAGTAGTTTTGGAAGTTTGGCAGAATTTGATATGAATTCAACCTCTGATAAACACATAAAAGCAACGATCTGTTATTTTTTATTATTATTTGGTTTTTTTTAATATTTAAAACATTTTCAGACCTTTTTTTCCTCAAAAAATTGAATAGATGTTATCTTTTGGACTTTTGGCATGAAAACGTGATTTTTTCATGTTCATCGTTATTTCAAAATTAAGGTCTGAACACGCCTTATGAGTATGAAAATATTCTTGTTGCAAATTGATAAATCACTGCTCCTCCATTTATTTTGAAAATCAGCCACCAAATATGAAAACTAGATATTGTAAGCTTTCAAATTATATATAGTTTGTCAAGATTTGTTTAGGATGTTACTGTTTTAAATATGTAATGGCTGTGGGCCCATCGGTCTGCCGGTGACACTTCACAGGTTCATATTTGTTGATTTTATTGTATTATTCTCCCTGTCCTGATACTGTAACATTCTTGTATTGAGATTTGCTTTTTATCGTGACTTTCTGTAAATATAGTGTTGGTTTTGCTTGTCGGCAAAGTAATGGAGGAAATTCTCCTGTTCGTTCTGTAATTTCTAAGCTGTTTAAAATGTTATATTCTTTTAAAGTGCCTTTATTATGGTATTTTAAAGATTTCTTGTTTTGGAGTTTACAAGGTCAAAAAACACTTTAATTTTCCTATTATAATAAACCTTGCACTTACTTCATTTTCTTTTCAGGCTGGAGCTGTGTCAGGTGGAGGTCGAACTGGGTCATTTCTTGGCTCTGCGTCAGGAGCTTGAGCTGGAGGAGAAGAACGTCCAATCTCAGGACAAGAAGACACAAAAGCTCAGATTCCAGAGAGAGAAGAGCATTATCAAACAACGTAGACACAATGCACAACATGACAAAATGTACGAGTTTAATGTGAAATGTGTCACACAATTGCACAACGCTTTAATCAGATTTCTTTGAACAAAGAGCCAGTTAAAGGTGCAGTAAACACTTTCTGAGCTTTTTGAAATCGACATCCATACATACAATTTTGTGAATACTTGTTACATGCCTGTGAGGGAAAAAAAGTGTTTGCACACTTATTCACAATCCCCACCTTCAATTCCTGCCGGCGTGGGAATCGAACCAGCAACCTTCAGGTTATAAAACCCGATTGCCTCACCATTAAGCTACAACTACCCCCTTTGTTTTCTGTCTTCCAACATGTCCCATCATGGTTGAAAAATAGTTCCAAAATGAATTTGAACTGACTTATCTTATTTATTAATTAATTATTGAACTGCACGTGGCTACACACGTGTTATTTGTTATCTTCTATGCGACAGTGAACGTGACAAGGTTTTGCAAGAGCAGGCAGAAGTTCACAGGAAACAACAGGAACAGGCTCTTGCTAGCCATCGCAAAGCAGCTGTCTACCTCAAACAGACCCTGCAGAGGTGATGTTATACACACATGCACGTTTTTAGTTGAATTACAACTTTCCATTTTCTGCTTTCATATTTGTTCCCAATCTAAAAAAAACTGAAGATAATAAAGAACTTATTCTCAGAGCTCTTTTGTTGTAGGATGAAACAGAAAGAGGCTGAAGCTGAAGAGAGGAGGAAGGAGCTAGTAAAGAAGAGGCAGACAGCAGTGATGACACTTAAAGCCAGTTTCGCTGCCAGTCAGGTACAGTTTATCAGTTGTAAGGGTTATGAGTTGAGTGTCTGTGAAAGCGCAAACTGTAGAATTCTGCACTATGAATAAATCGTAATATGTGTTTAATGCTTCATGAGGCCTAGTTAAGCTCAGCCCAAACAAACTACATGGGGCCACGTCCTTGCAAGGAGAAGCTTAGGGGACTTGTCTGGACAGGACCTTGGTTACAGAACCAGAGTTGATGAGAGAGGTTGAGTGATAATTGCTAGATATTGTCACGATTATCCACTGGAGTTCCCTTTAACGGCCACCGGAGGGCACTCTACCCTGAATCATCATATCACCAACGGACTCCGTATCACACTCACACACAGGCACTACATTTCCCAGAAGCCCTGTACCTAGTCACCGATCACCTCTGCCAGCTGTAGGTTATTATCCTGACTATTTAAGATCCCCTGTGACCTGTACACAGGGCGAGGTCTTGTTTTCCTATGGTCTGAGCGTTTATACCTGTCTTGTCTTCCTGTCATGATCCTGTCTGTTTTCTGCCGTTGATGATTGTTCTCTGCCTGCCTTTTGCACTGTTTGTTTTGTTTTACTTGACTGTGTTTACTTGCTGCCTGCCTCGACATTGTTGCCTGCCCACCGACCACGATTCTGTCTATCCTCTTCCATACCTGTCTGCTGTTGTTTGACCATTGCCTGTGTGACTACTCCTGTTTAATTAAAGCCTGCACTTGGATCTATACCCGCATTGTCACGCACCCCTGTCATTACAGTTTTAGCTTTTTTCACTTTCTGAAACTGGAGTTCTGGAACCAAACTCCTGGATAAAGGTTGGACTGTGACTGAACCACAATTCAGACTTGGATTCCCTCGAGGGCCGTGTACTATTGACTGATTTTAGACTGAATGACTGAATGACCTGCCTGTCTAAACGTGAGCTGCATTCTGTTGTGGGACTTTGGTTCTTATCATGGCCATAATGAACATAAGGCTACTAGGTATCAAACCTCCTTAGGCCAAAGCTTGGTGATTGACTTTGTTGTCATATCTTTGGCCTTATTTGGACTTGGACTTGGACTTGGCTTGGCTTGGACTTGACTTGACTTGACTTGACTTGACTTGACTTGACTTGGACTTGACTTGGACTTGGACTTGGCTTGACTTGGACTTGGCTTGGCTTGGCTTGGCTTGGACTTGGACTTGGACTTGGCTTGGCTTGGACTTGACTTGACTTGACTTGACTTGGACTTGGCTTGACTTGGACTTGACTTGGCTTGGCTTGGCTTGACTTGGACTTGGACTTGGACTTGGACCTTGACTTGGCTTGGCTTGGCTTGGCTTGGCTTGGCTTGGCTTGACTTGGACTTGGCTTGGCTTGGCTTGGCTTGGCTTGGCTTGGCTTGACTTGGACTTGGACTTGGCTTGGCTTGGCTTGGACTTGGACTTGGCTTGGACTTGGCTTGACTTGGACTTGGCTTGGCTTGGCTTGACTTGACTTGGCTTGACTTGACTTGACTTGACTTGGACTTGGCTTGGACTTGGACTTGGACTTGGGCTTGGCTTGGACTTGACTTGACTTGACTTGACTTGACTTGGGCTTGGCTTGGCTTGGACTTGGACTTGGACTTGGACTTGGCTTGGCTTGGCTTGGCTTGACTTGGACTTGGACTTGGACTTGGCTTGACTTGGACTTGGACTTGGCTTGACTTGGACTTGGCTTGACTTGACTTGGACTTGGACTTGGCTTGGACTTGGCTTGACTTGGACTTGGCTTGGCTTGACTTGGCTTGGCTTGGCTTGGCTTGACTTGGACTTGGCTTGACTTGGACTTGGACTTGGCTTGGCTTGGCTTGGCTTGGCTTGGCTTGGACTTGACTTGACTTGACTTGACTTGACTTGACTTGACTTGACTTGACTTGACTTGGACTTGGACTTGGACCTGTAACAGGGTACAGCTCACAAAGCACATACACTACCAGACTAATGAGCTAACAACACACCTGAGAACAATGAGCCAAGAAACCAAGAAAACCAGAGAACTGAGAAACCACATGACTAAATCAACCAATGACAACATGACACATTCACAAGAGAAGCACATGGCAAGATCACATGTGGGAACAGGGCATCACATGACATGACAGGAACCTTGACAAACCATGACAAGAACAGAGACAAAAGACTGTTGATGGTAATAAACTGTATGTCTCAGACAGGGCCAACGTTTCGGACGTGTATCCGCTGCAGCATTGGACAAGTGAACCCGAACAACTTTATTGCTGGGTGAATGTTTGCATCTGCAAAAGCCATTGATAGATCTTCTCTCCATGTACCCAGGAAACTATGTATGCTAGAAAACAACGACAGAAAGCCTATGAACAGAAACTAAGAGAGCAAGAGCAACACATGAAAGAGTCTCTGGAGGCCAAAGGATTAAACAGTATTGAATACATCCACCGACTGAGACTGCAGGAGCGCTTCAACAAGAAAAATGCGTGAGAATTTCCCATAAACATTTGATGCTCAAATGGTTTGAGGTCAGCTATTACACTGTATGTTTATCTTCTATCTTTTTTATTGAAGGGAATTTGAAGCGGCACAGAGAGTGGGGAAAATGGAGATTGTGGCTAAATTGCTTTCGGAAAGGAACATGAAGGAGAGAAGCAGAAAGTCTCCAGTACTGAGCCATGAGAAAAAGCGTGATGAGAAACACTTGCTGAACACACTGCCTCCAACTGCACATACAAGGAGAGAGGTGCTTAGCGTGACACTCACCTTATATGTTTATCATTATAACAATGAATGAAATGATTGTATGTTCTGCACACCACAAAAAGAAAGTACAGTGAGCTCATGAATGCTACAAGTGTGTTACATATAGTTTCAAGTGATACTATTTAACCCTAATCAACCTGTAATCTAGTTTGAAATTAAGAAATGTCCTTTAATCTCGTTGAGCCCTAATAAGCAGCCACAAGGTAACTGTGAGCTGAGGTGTTGGAGATAACACCTTGAAAGGAACCAGACTCATCTGGGGGCATCTGTCAAGGTTGGGTTAAGGGATGAGGTGATAAAAATAAAACACAAACAAAAAGTGCAAACACAAGATAGAACCGAAACCAAACTTGACCGACGTGCATCGAAAGAGGATTGCAAAATAAATGTCATAATAATAATAATACATTGTATGTATTAATGGTTAATACATCTGGTTTTGATTTTATGCCCATCAGCCAAAACAGCATAGTAACTGGACAGAGATTTGTCATCATTTGTCACCAGTAACAGTTTCTTTCAGTAAAAGACACATTTGCAAATAAAGTTCCACAACTGCCTCGCTCTTAACTCGCAAAGTGCTGAATGTTCCTGGTGCTGTTCTCGTGTTTTGAACAAACATGCCTACACTATTTTGAAAGCCAGTTCAGTGTGCATAACGTCATGGAATCATCCTGTTCTGAGCCATTGACCCCAAATCAAGAGATGTTGACGGAAGCAACATACTGGTTCACTAACATCTTTTTTCCTCTTGTTGTGTTTCATTCAGGAAAAGCATGTCACGTCAAGTCCAAGAGCATCTTGCGTCAGGTCCTACAGCGACAGTGATGTCAGTTCCTCCTCAGACTATGCAGAGCTAAAGTCGAGAGAGAGTGTAGAAATGGAGGATGAAGATAAAGGAGAGATGAGCCTGGCCCAACCCGAGTTCAACGGCCTTTGGGAGCACAAACACAAAGATGATACGGTAACAATTTCAGTGAAATACACAAGCATGTGACACGTTTTGCATTCCACTGTCTTGCAACTGACCGTTTTAACATATTCTGTGTGAATGACCCCTAATTCATTCATTCTCTTCTGCACTCATTTACTTACTGGATATTTAAGACTGGTGTGTGTTGTTTATTCAGTAAAAAACAAAAGTGGAAGCTCTGTTTTGTTGAAACATCCTGACCAGTACTGTGTTTCCCAAGCCTAAGTTGCACCAATATTGTATTGGTGTTTTGGCACCAATAGTCTCTAGGTATATAATGCTTTTGGGAAACGCAGCCCAGCTCATCACACAATGGCTCAGCCAACGGCGTGAGCTTTGGTCAGGACTAACAGTTAAAAGTGTTGCAGTATCAACCAATGGCATGTCTCCAATTTATACGGTCTTCACTTGCAACCGCGATCTACGGCAGACACGGGCGGTCTGGAAATAATAATTATTAGTAGTAGTTGTTGTTGTAGAAGTAAATTGCTGGTTGCATAAAAAGATATTTTATTCTTTTAATGTCCAGAAAGATACTAAAACATAATTTAAACAGTTCTTGTGAGTTCAACCTTAACTCGATAGAAAAGTTCGTCAAGACAAACTTTAAGTTGGCTTGAAAAAGCCTAGCTAGAAAAAACAGTTTGAAAAGCTTTACTTTAGAAGTTTAGATAGATAGATAGATAATAAAATAATTATAAAGTGACGGAAATTGTTTTTGTGTGGCAAAAAAACAAAATAACGACTTTATTCAACAGTATCTAGTGATGGACGATTTCAAAACGACTGCTTCATGAAGCTTTACGAATCTTTTATTTCGAATTAGTGGTTCGGTTTGCGTATCAAACTGCCAAAATCACGTAAACCAATGAAATTTCGAAACAGTTATGACGTAACAAAGCCTTGTTTACTGAAATCACGTGACTTTGGATGTTTGATACACGCTGTGAACGGCTGATTCGAAACAAAAGATTCGTGAAGCTTCATGAATCAGTGTTTTGAAATCGTCCATCACTAGATATTGTTGAATAAAGTCGTTATTTTGGCGCACTAAAAGTATTCTCGCCTCTTTATAACATTAAGGTTGAACCACTGTAGTCACATGACCTGTTTTAAATATGTTTTAGTATCTTTTCAAAGTGTAAATTATCTCTCACTGAACTGTCGGATTTCATCAAAAAATATCTTCATTTGTGTTCTGAAGATGAACGAAGATCTTACGGGTGTAGAACCACATGAGGGAGAGGAACTAATGACAGAAATATCATTTTTGGGGGAACAAACACTTTAAGACATGGTCTTAACATAGTGGCTATGTTTATGCAACAGTAATCACTCATTTTCAAAATCATGGTTTTTTTCTGTCCCGCTAGGCCACATCAGATGAAAACATTCATCTTGAAACATCCACCATGAAGACTGACAAAGTTCTGGTTTCAAAAGCAGAAAAGAAGACTATAAAGGGTAGAAAGTCGAAAGGACCACCATTCATCAGCAAACCAGAGATTGTTCTGTTTAAGGTACCGAATGAATAGCTGTGCTATTCTCTGGAAATATACATCCACTGTCAGTAAACAGTAAAGTGTGTCAAATTATTGGAATGAAGTCATGATGCCTGTTAATAATTGATAATGCAATACTATAATGCATTGCAAAGTGGGCGGCAAAGAATTCCATTCTTGGTCATTTATTATTTTTATTTATATATTTAATATTAATATGTATTTGCATTTGCTCTCAATTCAGTCCCTTAAAGTCCAGAGCCCCTAAAGATATATTAATAAACTTTTACGTTTGCTCGTTTTGCATTCCCCTGAATAACTTTGCGTTTGCCCGTAAAAAGCTCCAAAGTTTTGCAAGCAAATGCAAAGTTTCTCGGGGAATGCAAAGCATTCTCTACAAAAATGTGATACATTATATTAATAAATAATACATTTAAACTATTAAAATGATTAAATTGCATATCGCTTCTGAACTGTGTTTGCAGGATTGCGATGTGGGGAAGGTCTACAAGAAGAAAATCACTCTCACAAATGTCTTATACGCGACTAATTACTGTAAGCTGTTGGGAGTGTCACACAATCTGAAAGATCACGTGTCAGTCAGGTAGGCTGATTTCTTTAGGTGTTTGCTTATCAGTCTCATTTTGATAGAGGAGATGTTCTGCTGAAGCCAGAGTAGTTTGGTACCCTTTGCTGGATTTCTCTGTGTCATTTCCAAACCTGTATGGCTTTATAGTGTGGAACAGAAAATGTACTTTTATTTTTCTTCTCAATTGCCACTCGTCAACGGCGCAAATAGTCAGACAAAGGGTCGATTGCACAGCTTTCTGTAATTAGTTCTAATCGCAATTAATTGCACCTAGCATGAAAATGTGTAATTATAAAGACACAGTGGGAACATATTGAATCTCTATAGACTTTATTGAATCATACCAGTTCAAAAGCAAAAAGTCCATATTCACAAGACTGACCTACAAGTCATGCAAGTTACCAACCTCTTAAAAGAAGCTAGTGCCTCGAGTAGAGCAACCTTAAGAGATCATGTTCTCTTAAGAGACATCTTCAGATAGCAATAAAACAGGCTCAAACGAGGGAGTATCTTCAGTACCAGGGACAAAGCACATGAGTTTGGTGGAAACGTGTAATCCTGCGCATGAGAATCCAAAGTATGGCCACCAATAGACCAGAACGTTCTGTACAAGGTGCTTCAAAATGCTCCTCCGGCGCTCTTTGGGACGCAGGTATAGACTTTAGCTGCAGCTCATTTCAGCGTTTACTCAAAATGTAGACAGTCACACAGACACACCATAGTTTACTAAAGTCAAAAACACACTACTTTTGTCTTTTAATAGTAATTATCAACCTTTTTTACATATGTTAACAACAAAGTTTGGTGCAAATGTCTTGCTGTCAATCTGCAGTTGTTGCAAAGAATTTCAAATGAGCTTTTATTCGCTAATTTAATAAGTGTGTGACCTCCTTTCTTGCAGTTTCGAGCCACCAGGGCCCATGTGTGCCGGCATGGCTTGTGAACTGGAGGCTATATTTAGACCTTTGGTAAGGTTTTTCCTCACTTGCATCACATCTGGTGTTTGTCACAGGAAAAATATATCTTCACTATCTTGTAGGTCCCGTGAGAGGCTTTGGCAAACAAAAAAGATGAATTCTGTTTAACATTATGCTATTATTATATCCCTGCATGTGGGTGGAGATAAATCATAGAGAACAGGGAAATTACTCACAGTAACATGGGGTGGATCGTGTGAGCTCCACTAATTTTACTCTCGTTGGTAGTTGCTTTGTCACGGGTTTGGGGAGTAACGAAATATAAGTAACTTAGTTTCGTGTTTAAAATAGAAAATTTGAGTGACTGTGTTTCATTTGAAATGGGTGGTAATCAGATTCCAGTTCCATCTGAAAAGTGTTTTAGATTACCAAAGTGATTACTTTGAGTTTTAATGTCATTTAAACAGCGATCGGTGATTCTCTGACTCTGACCGTCTGAAAAAGACGAGTTCAGTTTCATGTTTTCCACTGTTTTCATGTTTTGGGAGTCATTTTATTATTCACGGTATCGTCACTGTGACTTTTTCTCACTATTTGTTTTTTTTCCTCACAATTGTGAGTTTGTGTTTCGCAATTCGGACTTCTTTTTCTTAGAATTGTGAGATTTATATCTCATAATTCTGACTTTTCTCAATATTGTGAGTTTATATCTCATAATTCTGACTTTTCTCAATATTGTGAGTTTATATCTCATAATTCTGACTTTTCTCAATATTGTGAGTTTATATCTCATAATTCTGACTTTTCTCAATATTGTGAGTTTATATCTCATAATTCTGACTTTTCTCAATTTTGTGAGTTTATATCTCATAATTCTGACTTTTCTCAATATCGTGAGTTTATATCTCATAATTCTGACTTTTCTCAATATCGTGAGTTTATATCTCATAATTCTGACTTTTCTCAATATTGTGAGTTTATATCTCATAATTCTGACTTTTCTCAATATTGTGAGTTTATATCTCATAATTCTGACTTTTCTCAATATCGTGAGTTTATATCTCATAATTCTGACTTTTCTCAATATTGTGAGTTTATATCTCATAATTCTGACTTTTCTCAATTTTGTGAGTTTATATCTCATAATTCTGACTTTTCTCAATATTGTGAGTTTATATCTCATAATTCTGACTTTTCTCAATTTTGTGAGTTTATATCTCATAATTCTGACTTTTCTCAATATTGTGAGTTTATATCTCATAATTCTGACTTTTCTCAATATTGTGAGTTTATATCTCATAATTCTGACTTTTCTCAATTTTGTGAGTTTATATCTCATAATTCTGACTTTTCTCAATATTGTCAGTTTATATCTCATAATTCTGACTTTTCTCAATATTGTCAGTTTATATCTCATAATTCTGACTTTTCTCAATATTGTGAGTTTATATCTCATAATTCTGACTTTTCTCAATATTGTGAGTTTATATCTCATAATTCTGACTTTTCTCAATATTGTGAGTTTATATCTCATAATTCTGACTTTTCTCAATATTGTGAGTTTATATCTCATAATTCTGACTTTTCTCAATATTGTCAGTTTATATCTCATAATTCTGACTTTTCTCAATATTGTGAGTTTATATCTCATAATTCTGACTTTTCTCAATATTGTGAGTTTATATCTCATAATTCTGACTTTTCTCAATATTGTGAGTTTATATCTCATAATTCTGACTTTTCTCAATTTTGTGAGTTTATATCTCATAATTCTGACTTTTCTCAATATTGTGAGTTTATATCTCATAATTCTGACTTTTCTCAATATTGTGAGTTTATATCTCATAATTCTGACTTTTCTCAATTTTGTGAGTTTATATCTCATAATTCTGACTTTTCTCAATATTGTCAGTTTATATCTCATAATTCTGACTTTTCTCAATATTGTGAGTTTATATCTCATAATTCTGACTTTTCTCAATATTGTGAGTTTATATCTCATAATTCTGACTTTTCTCAATATTGTGAGTTTATATCTCATAATTCTGACTTTTCTCAATATTGTCAGTTTATATCTCATAATTCTGACTTTTCTCAATATTGTGAGTTTATATCTCATAATTCTGACTTTTCTCAATATTGTGAGTTTATATCTCATAATTCTGACTTTTCTCAATATTGTGAGTTTATATCTCATAATTCTGACTTTTCTCAATATTGTGAGTTTATATCTCATAATTCTGACTTTTCTCAATTTTGTGAGTTTATATCTCATAATTCTGACTTTTCTCAATATTGTGAGTTTATATCTCATAATTCTGACTTTTCTCAATATTGTCAGTTTATATCTCATAATTCTGACTTTATAACTCACAATTGCAACTTTATATCACACAATTCTGAGGGAAAAAGTCAGAATTGTGAGATAAAAACTCACAATGATCTTTTTTGTGTTTGTTTCACACTTATTAGTATTCAAAGTATTCTAAAGTATTTAGATGAAGTGACTAAACTTGAGTAATGTAACGAAATGCATTACAAATGACTTTTTAAAGCATGTATTTTGTAATCTGTAGTGAAATACATTTTAAAAGTAACACACCCAGCGCTGACCACAGATCGCTGTCGCTCCTCGATCATCTCTAGTTCATTTAGAGCATCAAATAAACATGAATGAACATCAGAAGGAATGTTGTTTCAAGACGTGATTCAAGTTCACCAACGTTCATCTACTGACACCCCTGACCGCTTTGATGGACTAAATAGCGGATTATGATTGGTCAGATCGCCTGTCAATCAAACTGCTTGCGAAGGGTTAATTGAGCCGCCCAAAATGAACCAAACACACTTTATTTTAATACCGGTTGACTTCACTTACTTAAAAACGAAGGTGTCCTTTACTAGACAAATTGTATACCAAGAAATTTAGTAGATCGTTTTTTACCCTGTTACTCTAAATATTATTAAACTGATCAGGGAATGCTCCACTGCAATAAATATTCAATATTTTCATAGCTCGATGTGGATTTGGATGGCGTTATTCACTTTCAGTCGTCTACTGGCCCTTTCTCCGTGGCCATAAAGTGCTTCAAGAAAAAGTGTGAGGTAGGAGTGTTTTTATAGCGCATTGATAGGTTGTTAATGTACTTTCTCAAATACCCTTATTTCCCTTTTCTCCCACCCAGATGGTTGTTGACCAGTGTCTCGTGGACTTTGGCTCTCATGTGGTCGGACAGACCGTTTCACGAGTCATCACCATGACCAACAGAGGGGGCTCTAGGCACTCGATACTCGCTGACACCCGTCTCCACCGGCACAAGCACACTGGTGAATAACTCTGACACGTCTGAGTCAGGGAATCATTTGATTCCTAGTTTTATAAATGGGTGAATCTCACAAAGGGTTGTCCATAAAATATACTACAGGATGTGTCAGTACACTTTCATTGTGATTTCAGCCTAAATATAATGGATCCCTGTGAGTTTAATACTCTAAAACAGCATCTGTAACATGTAACAAACCTGAGTGAGATAGCTTTTTTATCAAACATAAAGAGTGATCACACAAACACAAATTTTGGAGGTGTTGAGATGAAGTATAGAGGGACTGAAGCCCAGCTAACAATGTGTGTGCTTGGTACTCGTATTGTATGCTTGAATATTACTAAAATATTCAAATTATTTTATTATGGTCAATCTCTCTGCCTAGGATTCTGGTAAACCTGGTCGTTTAGAGACGCACAGTCTGAATGCAGAGGAGATCCCATCAGGCTTAGACCTCAGACCAGGTAATACAAGGTTTTTCTCCAGTGCTTTTTCAATATATTTGAAATTCGAAACATGAACTTGGTGTTGACGTGACTATTTCATATGCATCCGGCATCCAAAACATAATCATCATAATTACATGCCTTTTAAGACACTGAGAAGACCAAGAAGAATGCCAAGTCGATAGAAATGTCGAATATAAAACATACTTATATGTACAATATACTTATATTGCATTTGAAAAGTACTCATGGAAATAGTTTAGTCTGATGAAGAATACAGATGTTAGCAGTTTTTCGTTCTTCTTAGCTTTGACAATTGACAGAATTGTATCTTAATTGGACATTATTGTTTATACAGTTACATGTTACATACACATACATTTTGCATACGAGTCAATGACGTGGCGGGTCTTTTTTTTTTGTCTGTAATAATAATAATTAAAAAAAACAAAGATATGACATCCAAAGTATGTAAGGTAGTACAACTGGAGCTCTAATTATACTTTGCGGGATATAAAGGTATTTTAAAAATGTTGAAGTGTCAAAAGGTCATTTGGTTTAAAACCGTCCAAAAGCCAATTAAGCCATTTCCTTTGTGTTTAAAATATCTTAAAATATAATAAATGTATGTATTTTTTTATTCCGGCATGATTTTATAACATCATATATCAACAAAGTGAAAATGGTATTAAAATTTTGCGTAGAAGCCGTTGCTTTGTTATGAGAAAGAATGTCCGGAAAAATGAATTTCACCGATGACTCGGAGTAACCAATATAAAAGGGACCATTTTTGGATCGAGTCATGCATCATGTAACAGGATATGACATCATTGAGACACCTACAAAGGACCACATTGTCATGAAGCAAAGTAACTAACTCTCTTTGAACTATTTGAAAAATTCATATTTTCATTTGCTCATACGCGTCCTGAAACATCAGGTCATTCGGTACAACCGCTCTAAAACATGGAAAATGTAATAATATTTTAAAAACTTGTACTAAATAAAATGTTTGATTGTCCTTTTGCTAGCTGGCTTGCGACATGTCAGCCTGTTAGAATTATATAGTATCGTCATTTGGTGTAACCAAAAGTGTCATTTGGAAAACTGAAATGTGGATGTAATGGAATTATTTTTTTGGTGACAAATTTTGTCCATCTTGTAAAAAATTACAAAAGCCGTGTTACTTGATTATAAAAACCAGGGCTGGGTGGGTTACTTTTAAAATGTATTTCACTACAGATTACAAAATACATGCTTTAAAAAAAAATTGTAACGCATTTCGTTACATTACTCAAGTTTAGTAACTTCATCTCAATACTTTAGAAAACTTTGGAATACTAATAAGTGTGAAACAAACACAAAAAAGGTCATTGTAAGATTTTATCTCACAATTCTGACTTTTTCCCTCAGAATTGTGTGATATAAAGTTGCAATTGTGAGTTATAAAGTCAGAATTATGAGATATAAACTCACAATATTGAGAAATGTCAGAATTATGAGATATAAAATCGCAATAATGAGAAAAGTCAGAATTATGAGATATAAACTCACAATATTGAGAAAAGTCATAATTATGAGATATAAACTCACAATATTGAGAAAAGTCAAAATTATGAGATATAAAATCGCAATAATGAGAAAAGTCAGAATTATGAGATATAAAATCGCAATATTGAGAAAAGTCAGAATTATGAGATATAAACTCACAATATTGAGAAAAGTCAAAATTATGAGATATAAAATCGCAATATTGAGAAAAGTCAGAATTATGAGATATAAACTGACAATATTGAGAAAAGTCAGAATTATGAGATATAAACTCACAATATTGAGAAAAGTCAGAATTATGAGATATAAACTCACAATATTGAGAAAAGTCAGAATTATGAGATATAAACTCACAATATTGAGAAAAGTCAGAATTATGAGATATAAAATCGCAATATTGAGAAAAGTCAGAATTATGACATTTAACTTGCAATATTGAGAAAAGTCAAAATTATAAGATATAAACTCACATGCTAAATTCACAATTGCAAGAAAAAAGGTCAGTATTGCAAGTTTATATCTCCCAATTCTGACTTTATAACTTGCAATTGTGCTTTTTTACAATTATAAAATGGCTCACAAAACATGAAAACAGTGGAAAACATGAAACTGAACTCGTCTTTTTCAGACGGTCCAGAGTCAGAGAATCACCAATCGCTGTTTAAATGACATTAAAACTCAAAGTAATCACTTTGGTAATCTAAAACACTTTTCAGATGGAACTGTAATCTGATTACCACCCATTTAAAATGAAATACAGTGACTCAAATTCTGTATTTTAAATACGTCACTAAGTTACTTGTATTTCGTTACTCCCCAACCCTGATTAAAAACCACATAATCTCATTTACACTTACAAAATTAATTCTATCTCCATTATGGGTTTTTTTACACTTTTAAAAACCTTATTGGTCAATGACCCGTATCTTTTTAATTAGTAAATCCCCCTTGCTTGTCAGGTGTGTCTCCAGTCATCAGTCACAGTCCTGATGAGGTTTTGACGGCTGATCCTGGATCAGTGGACACTAAAGTGGAGCAGAGCACCTATGAACCTACTGAGTTCAGCATTGAGGAGGTATGAACACACTTACCTGTTTACACACATCAAGAATTAAATCAAGTTTAAATTTATTTATTTTGCCGACACATTTATCCAAAGTGACTTAGTGTAACGGTCAGTAGAAAGTGAAGCCCTTGTGTTTTAGTTCTGTTTTAATTGTGTTGCCTGTCCCGATTAGGCTGAGTTCTGTTTGCTACTTAGTTTCTGATTATGTTCACCTGTTGTTCATTTAGTTCCCTCATTATCTCTGTATATTTAAGTCCTCAGGTTCCTCTGTTCTGGTATCAGTGTCATGAGTTTGTGTGGTTGTGTTAGTCACCTGGTGATTCTCCTACGTTGTCCGTTTTTGGATTTATTAAATCCGACTTTCTGTCGACTTCTCTTTTTCATCCGTTTCATCACAGCTTCCAACTGCTACCAAAACACAAAGACAATAACCGAACTGTCCCGAGTACTGAGTACCAAACGCAGGAACTGTGAAATTAAATGAACAGAAATAGCTGTGACACTTGAGCAATACAACATTACTTCACCCAAAAGAGGACAGAACCATGAGAAGTGTTTCACGTCAAATGGAAATGTGACTTACAGGTCTTCTCTTTCCAGGCTTATGAAGGTGATGTCGGCCCATTTATGAGCGTCAAAATACCCATCATCTTCACACCAACCATTCCAGGCGAGGCAAAACTGGATTTCCAAATCACGTTTTCTCAATCTGGTTGTGAACCGGTAGAGTTTCCACATGTTTTATATTTACATAGTTTCTATTTGCTTTGACAGCTCAAAATATGAACTTGACTTTTCTCCTTGTTTGAATGCATAGATTGTTGTTTCAGTTTGTGGGGTGGCAGAGAGCGCACCTGTGTGGGTGACCAAGCCAAATATTGACCTGAAAATCTGCATGTATGACCGCCTTTATCAGGACAGCATCGAAGTTCAAAGCAGGTGAATTGCATCAGTTAGATTTTATTTTAAACAAGATCTACATTAGCAACTGAATTCTATTTACTAATGGAATACTAAATTCCAGTGGGATGTGGATTCTCTAGGTAATCAAACCTTGACTTAAGAAGACCTGTTGTGCTGCCTATCAGGAGGATGACATTGCAGGGCATAGTACCTGTAAAGTAATGGTTACACAGTAAAAACCCCAGAGTTAAATCAACTCTGCTCAGATAACATTTGGTCCCTCTCTAAATAGTGTTAAAGTCACACTCTTCAGAGATTGAATGTCTTTTATCTTCAGTTGATTTCATCTAAGACTGTGGCTGAAGTCAGTTGTAGTTCTTGTGTTTCTCTTTTCTTCAGTGATTCTGCTTGTTAGCAGCAGGCGTTCATCAATAATGTCCAATCATCGCTTAATTATCTCATTAACTTTAACTCTGCTTCAGTGTGACTTTAACACTATTTAGAGCGGGACCAAATGTTATCTGAGCAGAGTTGATTTAACTCTGGGGTTTTTACTGTGTACTGCTGATGCCAGTATTATTTATCGTCAGTTCAAGCAGGATAAGTGTAACCTTGGTTCCCTGAGAAGAAGGAATGAGATATTGTGTGCTTAGCTCAGAGTCTTTCTCTGAGGTGGTTTCCCCATAGCATCAGCTTCTTATGCAACGTCCCATTCCCTCATCTCCGGGAACCGGACCATCATTATAGAGCAACAAGGCCTGGACTTTATGTTCTTGATTCATGTTTATATATGGCAGTCGTCTGTGAGGGGTTGTCACTTTACTTCCCTGAATACAAACCTTGTTACACTGGTGCCGAAACCCGGGAGGAAGGAGTAACATGCTGACATCCCCACTCGCTGGGTTGTGGAGTGCACCCAGGTGCTGTGGAGGCCATGACGCACCATCCCCCCTCACACCCCGGCCTGCGAAGGGTAATGGGGTATGTCAGGCAGGGTGAGGCCAAGAGCCGTGGGAACAGAGCAAGTCCAGTGGCGTGAGTGCCAATGAGCATCACCTGTGCACCACACCGGTCTCGAGTGTCATGGAGGAGCTCTGGAAGGATAAAAGGAGGAGTTAAGGACGAGACAGGACCAGGCCTGGACTTCATGTTGTTGATTTATGTGTATGTCTATGAGGGGTCCGCCGGTTCCCGCCTTCTTCTTCCCTGAACACAAACCTTGTTAAAAACATAAATATTTCTTTCATGGCTGATGGCTCGGGCATACACTCTTTGATCAATTGAACTGAAGCTGCTTCACTAAATGTGAGTAGAACCTCCTCAAAACACCAGCCCACATCTTGTAAGCCCGAGTTGAATGGTCTGATGCTCTCAGTGTAGCTCTGCATAGTCTGATTATTTAAAGAATTCCCAGGATGAACCACCATTATATCTGCTGTTCTGGAAGCTTCTTGCTGCAGGCAACATTGGGGAAAATGGGTCATCTGTCTAGATCCATATAGATAGTGGGGTACTGCATATTTTAGAGCCCTGCTGATGTGGATTTGAATGAGTGGCACACACCGATCTCATTTGTTTTTCTGGTCGTGCTTTTATGTTTTGGTCGGGATTACGCATACACCATGGATATTACGTTGTAGAATGCAGTGTAATTGTGTTTGACTTTAAATTGAGAATGAGCCATCTTTCTCATGAGATATGAATATGTTGGTTCTTTCTTTCTTGAGAATGTGAATATTTGTTGATGTTTCTTTTTCAGGGCCAGCTCAGCTCTCAGACTGACATTCAAAGTGTGTAAAGAGATGAGGAACCACATGTCTATCCTACCTAAAACCGGATTTATCCAGGCCAAATCCAGCTTCAGTGCTCAGCTGAAATTTCTGCCCAGGTAGCCCTTGATAACAACACTTAATTAGATAAATAACACTAGACTGCATACAGTTTTTTTCATTTCTCATTATTATTTAAACAAAGTTGCAATTTTTTTTTTTTTACATGTTCAATATTCTTTAGTGTGTAATGATGCTGTTTGGTCTGCAAAGTTCCGAAGTACAAAGTCACTCCAAAGGGAGTTATTCTCTGTATCAGAGTCACTGTTTCTGAAAGTTTTCTTTCGGGAAAGAACACATCAAAATATTCCACATTTAAATAATTCCAGCCAAAGGCATATGCTATATAAAGGGGCGGGGCCTGGTTGAGTTAGTAGTGTGTAGAAACTGACGGTTAAAGTAAGGGGCGGGACATTTCCCGAACACGCTCGAAGCGCTTGACCAATCACAACATACTTGTCCAGCCGACCAATCAGATCACATTGTGCTTTTCAGAAGAAGGGGCTTCATAAAGAAGAGAGGAGCTATAACAATGTCAAATATGGGAAAAATGTATTTTTGAAAACACTTCGGTTACTGTTGGAGGGAAGGAGACATGGTGTCAATGACTGGCACTAGAGGTCATATTTGGGAGCCCCAAAAACCTTTGATACTTTGAGGAAAGGTCAATGAAAATTGACGAGAGGAATTTGTATGTGGATATTGACCCGGCGGAAAGGCTCCCATTGTTGCCCTCAAACCGCTCTCAGCGCTTGCTGCTCCAAGACAGAAGGACAGACACGGGAATCCACTGAGATGACTCTCTCTCGAAGCAGAAAAGAGTTGCGACTGCAACGTTTTGCCATGGTTGTGTTCTTGCAGTCAGACCATGAACGATCCACAAATGCCGCATGGGTATGACCCAAACACGCGAGGCCACGATCACGGCCGTCCAAGGATTAGAGATATCGACTGCACCCAGAAACACAGTGCCAGTGCTTTGCTCTTTTAGCGGAAAGCTCGCACGCTGAAACACCAAGGGCAAGCTCTCTCTGCACTTATCTATGCTTATCTAGCAGTGACCTCCAAACTGCGCCGTAACACCAGCAATCCGTCAATCGAGGCAAATGGAGTGAGCTTGTGTGTAGGTGACACTGGCTTGGCTCTGAAGAACAAATCTGAAAGAGTGGATGCAAAAAAATCTCCTTTTTATACCCATATTTCTGGGCGGGGGCGGGGGGGGGGGGGGGGGGGGGTATGCAAATTCCACTTCAAAGTATCAAAAGTGATTGGGCTCCCAAGTATGACCCTGAGTGTCAGTCATTGACACCACATCGAAGTGACTGACAGATGAGGAACCTATTCTAGTAGAGCCAAAACACCAAAACCAAGTCTTAAAAGTCATAATAGGTCCTCTTTAAAACACATCTCATGGATAGAAGTACAATACACAATGCTCACGCACCTGATATATATTCAGATTTGCCGGTAAGGAAATTAAACCTCATTGACAGTTTGTGTATATCTAACATTTACATGATACTTTGTGACATATATCGTTAATCTCATTACTTAAGGCCTGTTATTTGTAACATAATAGCCCTGTTTAATTTCACATTCCTGCTGCTTACTACTAAATGCTTCATACAGTCCAAAATAATGTTTGCTGCAAAACACTACTAGGGTGTATTAAGGATGGATTTAGGGATTTACTCGTAGAAAGTAAGTACAAAAACAAACAACAAACAGAAACATAGCTGTTGTAAAAATTCAACCATTCCCTTCCTTTGAAAAATGCGTCGTAGGAACACGAAACTCTCGAACCGTCAATAAAAGCTCCCGAGAGAAGCGTGTGGACATTTTGGAGGAGCTGAATTTCAATGAGGCTGCGGAGATATTTTTAAAACCTGAACTGTAACGTGCTGTGCTGCAGTGCCGTCGGTTCCTGAGATCGAGGCTGGGAAGTGTGTGCGGCGCCCTTCTCTTCGCCCACATTTTTCATCTGACAGAGCGGCATATTGATAGCTAAGCTGATTTGAGGTCAGATGAAGCTGCATTACATGATAAAAGTTAATGGAACATTTCGTGGGCCTGACGTGCCGCAGTGGAGGAAGTGAAACTGCATTAATCTGCTTTAGAGGGCTTAAAATGCAGATTAAAACTGCATTAATAGTGTCTGCACCATTTCACTCATCTCTCTCTCTCTCTCTCTCTTCTGTGATCCAAACCCACAGATCTGTCTTGACTCCTGCTTATGTAATGCTCTTCACATGGCTCATTCTCAGTGGAGGCTTTTGTGGGCCGCTATGATAGGATGTTATTGCACAGCTCTCTGGAATACTTGATTGTGATTGATTGGCAGGACCCTGTGGTCCAATAAATAAGGGATCACATGCCAGAGAGATTGGGATCTTTGATCTCGCTAAAGAGGTTTATTTCACGATAATGTCTGGATGAAACCATCTCTATCATTCTATATTATCACATGAAACTGCAACTGCATCCAATAAGTATCAAAGGATTTATGCTTTGCGTATATTAAAATTAATAATGTCTTCTGTGGCCTTTTTTATTATAATAACTTGCAATAGTAAAGTCAATGATGTAGAGTGATATGAGATATAAAAAAATAATAATATTATGTTGGTAAAAATACCACCAATGACCAATCGGAATCAAATGTAAAATCTAAACTTTACTTTGATTTTTCTTGTTTTAAGCAAGTTTTCATTAGACTGACTTTTTTCAATATTGTGAGTTTATATCTCATAATTCTGACTTTTTTCAATATTGTGAGTTTATATCTCATAATTCTGACTTTTCTCAATATTTTCAGTTTATATCTCATAATTCTGACTTTTCTCAATATTTTGAGTTTATATCTCATAATTCTGACTTTTCTCAATATTTTCAGTTTATATCTCATAATTCTGACTTTTCTCAATATTTTCAGTTTATATCTCATAATTCTGACTTTTCTCAATATTTTGAGTTTATATCTCATAATTCTGACTTTTCTCAATATTTTCAGTTTATATCTCATAATTCTGACTTTTCTCAATATTTTCAGTTTATATCTCATAATTCTGACTTTTCTCAATATTGTGAGTTTATATCTCATAATTCTGACTTTTTTCAATATTGTGAGTTTATATCTCATAATTCTGACTTTTCTCAATATTTTCAGTTTATATCTCATAATTCTGACTTTTCTCAATATTGTGAGTTTATATCTCATAATTCTGACTTTTCTCAATATTTTCAGTTTATATCTCATAATTCTGACTTTTCTCAATATTTTGAGTTTATATCTCATAATTCTGACTTTTCTCAATATTTTCAGTTTATATCTCATAATTCTGACTTTTCTCAATATTTTCAGTTTATATCTCATAATTCTGACTTTTCTCAATATTGTGAGTTTATATCTCATAATTCTGACTTTTCTCAATATTGTGAGTTTATATCTCATAATTCTGACTTTTCTCAATATTGTGAGTTTATATCTCATAATTCTGACTTTTCTCAATATTGTGAGTTTATATCTCATAATTCTGACTTTTCTCAATATTGTGAGTTTATATCTCATAATTCTGACTTTTCTCAATATTGTGAGTTTATATCTCATAATTCTGACTTTTCTCAATATTGTGAGTTTATATCTCATAATTCTGACTTTTCTCAATATTGTGAGTTTATATCTCATAATTCTGACTTTTCTCAATATTGTGAGTTTATATCTCATAATTCTGACTTTTCTCAATATTGTGAGTTTATATCTCATAATTCTGACTTTTCTCAATATTGTGAGTTTATATCTCATAATTCTGACTTTTCTCAATATTGTGAGTTTATATCTCATAATTCCGACTTTTCTCAATATTGCAAGTTTATATCTCATAATTCTGACTTTTCTCAATATTGTGAGTTTATATCTCATAATTCTGACTTTTCTCATTATTGTGAGTTTATATCTCATAATTCTGACTTTTCTCAATATTGTGAGTTTATATCTCATAATTCTGACTTTTATCAATATTGTGAGTTTATATCTCATAATTCTGACTTTTCTCAATATTGCGATTTTATATCTCATAATTCTGACTTTTCTCAATATTGCGATTTTATATCTCATAATTCTGACTTTTCTCAATATTGTGAGTTTATATCTCATAATTCTGACTTTTCTCAATATTGCAAGTTTATATCTCATAATTCTGACTTTTCTCAATATTGTGAGTTTATATCTCATAATTCTGACTTTTCTCAATATTGTGAGTTTATATCTCATAATTTTGACTTTTCTCAATATTGTGAGTTTATATCTCATAATTCTGACTTTTCTCAATATTGCAAGTTTATATCTCATAATTTTGACTTTTCTCAATATTGTGAGTTTATATCTCATAATTCTGACTTTTCTCAATATTTTCAGTTTATATCTCATAATTCTGACTTTTCTCAATATTGTGAGTTTATATCTCATAATTCTGACTTTTCTCAATATTGTGAGTTTATATCTCATGATTCTGACTTTTCTCAGTATTGTGAGTTTATATCTCATAATTCTGTCTTTTATCAGTATTGTGAGTTTATATCTCATAATTCTGACTTTTCTCAATATTGCAAGTTTATATCTCATAATTCTGACTTTTCTCAATATTGTGAGTTTATATCTCATAATTCTGACTTTTCTCAATATTGTGAGTTTATATCTCATAATTTTGACTTTTCTCAATATTGTGAGTTTATATCTCATAATTCTGACTTTTCTCAATATTGTGAGTTTATATCTCATAATTCTGACTTTTCTCAGTATTGTGAGTTTATATCTCATAATTCTGTCTTTTCTCAATATTGTGAGTTTATATCTCATGATTCTGTCTTTTATCAATATTGTGAGTTTATATCTCATAATTCTGTCTTTTCTCAATATTGTGAGTTTATATCTCATAATTCTGTCTTTTATCAATATTGTGAGTTTATATCTCATAATTCTGACTTTTCTCAATATTGCAAGTTTATATCTCATAATTCTGACTTTTCTCAATATTGTGAGTTTATATCTCATAATTCTGACTTTTCTCAATATTGTGAGTTTATATCTCATAATTTTGACTTTTCTCAATATTGTGAGTTTATATCTCATAATTCTGACTTTTCTCAATATTGCAAGTTTATATCTCATAATTCTGACTTTTCTCAGTATTGTGAGTTTATATCTCATAATTCTGTCTTTTTCTCAATATTGTGAGTTTATATCTCATGATTCTGACTTTTCTCAGTATTGTGAGTTTATATCTCATAATTCTGACTTTTCTCAATATTGCAAGTTTATATCTCATGATTCTGACTTTTCTCAATATTGTGAGTTTATATCTCATAATTCTGACTTTTCTCAATATTGCAAGTTTATATCTCATAATTCTGACTTTTCTCAATATTGTGAGTTTATATCTCATAATTTTGACTTTTCTCAATATTGTGAGTTTATATCTCATAATTCTGACTTTTCTCAATATTGCAAGTTTATATCTCATAATTCTGACTTTTCTCAATATTGTGAGTTTATATCTCATAATTCTGACTTTTCTCAATATTGCAAGTTTATATCTCATAATTCTGACTTTTCTCAATATTGTGAGTTTATATCTCATAATTCTGACTTTTCTCAATATTGTGAGTTTATATCTCATAATTCTGACTTTTCTCAATATTGTGAGTTTATATCTCATAATTCTGACTTTTCTCAATATTGTCAGTTTATATCTCATAATTCTGACTTTTCTCAATATTGTGAGTTTATATCTCATAATTCTGACTTTTCTCAATATTGTCAGTTTATATCTCATAATTCTGACTTTTCTCAATATTGTCAGTTTATATCTCATAATTCTGACTTTTCTCAATATTGTGAGTTTATATCTCATAATTCTGACTTTTCTCAATATTGTGAGTTTATATCTCATAATTCTGACTTTTCTCAATATTTTCAGTTTATATCTCATAATTCTGACTTTTCTCAATATTGTGAGTTTATATCTCATAATTCTGACTTTTCTCAATATTTTCAGTTTATATCTCATAATTCTGACTTTTCTCAATATTGTGAGTTTATATCTCATAATTCTGACTTTTCTCAATATTGTCAGTTTATATCTCATAATTCTGACTTTTCTCATTATTGTGAGTTTATATCTCATAATTCTGACTTTATAACTCACAATTGCAACTTTATATCACACAATTCTGAGGGAAAAAGTCAAAATTGTGAGATAAAAACTCACAACGATCTTTTTTGTGTTTGTTTCACACTTATTAGTATTCCAAAGTATTCTAAAGTATTTAGATGAAGTCACTAAACTTGAGTAATGTAACGAAATACGTTACAAATGACTTTTTAAAGCATGTATTTTGTAATCTGGAGTGAAATACATTTTAAAAGTGACCCACCCAGCCCTGTTTATCAGTAATCGTTGACATTAACTAAGATTAATAAATGCTACAGAAGTATTGTTCATGGTTAGTTGATGTTCTGATGTTCAACACTCCTCCGCTGAGAGACGCACACACTGACTCACTCCGATCCCCCAGCGTCTGTAAACAAGACTGAAACAAGGCTTAAGACTGAAAAATCAGTTAAAAGATACTTTGTTTCTTATTCTCTTAGTGCGGAGTGTGTGATAGCACTTCAGATTTCTACTGAAGTCTGAAGGCAGGTATAATATAATTTTATAATAACAATATAAGTTGTTGGTTCCTTCTTTTGTTTTGGGGTTGAACTAAGAGCCAGATGTGTTCTTGACAGGTTTCCTGAGGTTCAGTTTTTTCATAGCATCGTCATAGATGTGTTTGTGCCAATGCAAAAACAGCTTTGCTGAGCGCTCTACTCAACACATGCCTCTCATCTGTGAGAGACAGCATTTATCACTGTGTTTACGTCTACTTGTGTTGGTGTGCGCTCCTCCACAAACATGGATTTAATCCTTGTGATGTTGCGCAAATTATGTCTAAAAGAAAACAAACAGTTCATTGACAGATGTCATTTGTTCATTTGAGATGCGGATGGTAAATCCTCTTGTTGTAGTAATCCTTCACACACAAACATAGGTTCGATATAAGAGCTTTATGACATTTCAGTGTACAAGAGAGCCACAGTTTCAATAGATTAGCAACAGAATAATCAAACGCATCAGAACTTCATTGTTTTTTCTTCATTCCTCGATATTTCGAAGCCTTTTGAATCCGTTCACTAAATCGCGCTGGACCGTACTTCCCAATAACAAGCCATCTGAGTGAAATTTATTATGAGCGAACCGATTCTTTGCAGTCTTTAGCCCTGGATCCTTCACCGTAAACCAAGAATAACTAAGAATTTAGCCTACTCTTTGAGTTCTTGCACCCAGGAATAAGAGTAAAAGTTTGCTAAGAAGTATTTCTTACTCAAGAAAGTGTTTTTTGACTGGGAGTGGCTTTGGATGGCAGCGTGTAAAGTGCATTATGGGCTCTACCTATTTGGCAAAAGGGTTTTCTTTAGTATAGCACCAATTTTTTTTCACCGATCTACCACATAGGCAAGTTTTATTGAAAGCCTGAAAGTGTGTTTATGACGGATTTTAAAACAGTAAAAATACTTGCAGTTTGCTTGATGGGAAAGGTTTATAGTTTTTTTCATGCTCTTTTTTTTTTTAATTTGACATCTAATAATGATCAACCTAATAATGTGCCTATTATTTTGTGCAGATTGATTATGAAATGACCGCTTTGTTCGTCTAATTACAATATGCAATGTTTTATTTTTGCAAATTCACCTGCGGATGGAGGTACAAGCTTTCAGGATCAGCCGAGACAGCGCTTCACTGAGCGATTGCCCTGCTGCGGCTGATCTTGGCAATGACAAGAATCCCGAGTAATGAGGTTCACAGTGCTGCCAGTGGAAGCTGTGCTTCAGTGACATTCACCAGTGAAGCGCTGCTCTACTCTTTACTACACTAAAGGGATGATGTGACATCAGTGCAGAGCGGGCGATGGCGTACTTGGGTGTCCGAGAGTGAGATGAGGGCTTGTTAATGAGGAAGATGTCACTGGGAAGTCTTTTTTGTGTTCAATTTAAATGAGTGGCAGCAAGTCAGTGACCTGTTTCCCCCCGTTTAGTTTTTCTTTTGTTTTTTGTCAGCCTGCAAAGCCATTAGAGCATTTCTCTGATGACGAGGGCGGGGCAACCTGTCACTCACATGACATCACCACAACCATCCAATCAATTGCCCACAGACACAATCAAGCCCGCCTACATTTGTTGTTTCATGTCAACTTTAATATGCAAGTACGTTTATTCAAATGAAATTAAATAGCAGTACTTTTACTACTATTTCTATAAAACATTATAAGTATCTGTACTTGATTTCGTCTACCACTGTGTGTAGTTTTAGTTTGGCTTAAACCAGCTAAAAATAGCTTTTTAGAGCAGAGGATCTGTCAGGATGTATTCACAAGCAGGATCCAATCACATTCCCGTTAGGGGTGTTTGTTCCATCGACAGATGGGCCGTGTGGCGTCCCGCAAAGCTGTTCCACAGAGCTGTGCCAAGACAATTCTAGAGCATTCACTCCATTAACTCGGAAGAAGCCATTCCTGAACGTCTCTGCTGGAATGAGATAACATCATCTTGATCGGATAGATCAGAACATTTATGTTGAAATTGGAAAGATGGAGATGTAAGAAATGATAATCCATCTGAATTCATTTGAACCATTTTAATTCATTTATCATAGAGAAGAACAAATGTGGTTTCTGCACATGCTGAACGAATGGCCATCAGGTATAGAATGAGGTTTTAATAACGTACTGTTACTTCATTTACAATTAGGGACACTAAACTGTTTTCAAACGGCGTATAAAGTTTGAGATTGGGATTTTCTGTTCATTCTGACTCTCTTAAACCCAAAATGTTTCATGTATTTTATCAATGATACACTGCAAGTGTAGAGCACAAGCACCAGGACACGTCTTTTTTTGTTTTATTGCATCCTTTCTTGTTCTTCATTCCTTCTTATATCCTTCCGGAGCTCCTCCACGGGACACGAGGCTGGTGTGTCGCGCAGGTGTCCCTCATAAGCATTCTCCCCTCCTTCTTACCACAGAAACGTTAATAAAGCGTAAATACATGAGCGCATCCGTGAACGCGATTCCCGTTGGAGTTAAATGCAACTCCCATGATTCCAAGCTCATTCACGGCATCATCATTTATTATTATTTTGCGACATCTAATAAGCGACATTTAGCGATGAAACTTGCATACTGCACCTTTAAAAGATTTCTTATGAAATTTCTGTTCTTATGAGCTTTTTTTCTTCATTTGGTGTTTAATAATTTATAGAAATCAAAAATATGCTCATAGAAGAGAAATGATTTTAATGTATTTTTTTTTTTTTTTAGATAAATCGATAGATAAAATACAAAAATGATGCTAAGTGTTTGAGGTCTTGAAAAGATCCATGCATTTTATATTTAATATTAATAACGTTTTTTTTCCTTATCTTTATAGGCAGAGCTTATATGCGGATGCCGAAAGCTTCTTCAATAAAGACACGGGCGTTCTGGAGGTTCCTCTGACTGTGCAGGTGGCAGATCAGTAGGACGTCTCGTTCTCAAAGTAAAATTTCTTCGTCTAGTGGCTGAATACACATGTAATAACTCTCACCCTTCGAAAGATTATTTTTCTTACATATATACAGAGAGAGAGATGTTTGTAACACTTTATTTCTCACTATTAACTAGCTGCTTAGGCTGATTATTTATGCATATAAAGCACATATTAATGCCTTATTCTACGGCACTTAATCTATTATATCTATATCCCTTTAACTAACAATTAATACGCAGTCATTTGCAGTTTATTAAGGAAAAATTGTGAGTTAATTATAAGAATTGGACCCTAAAATAAAGTGTGAATAAAATGCAAAGCGCTGCCATGATTTTTTGCATTTTCATTCTTTTACGAACCCTTCAGTAAAGAATATGAATAGGAAATAGAAGTGAAAAGGGGAGATAATGTTTTAAAGGGTAATCAATAATGATTAAACTGCAAGAGCACAGTGTCTTTTGTCTTTTTTACATTGTGAGAGCAGAATAACAATAAAAAGGCAAGAATCCAGCATACGTCACAACTTGTGATGTCCAAAAGCACGATAATGTGAGGTGTAAATGAGGCCTGTCTTTATATATGGCTCTTTTTAGGATTTATTTCACCCTTTTTTTTCAGCCATATCTGTGCAAAGCAAAGCAGCTGAACACGAGCTTACAACATTTGCCATTCACTTCGTTTATAATAACACACTGATAACAGAGCTGTGATGACCCGCGCTGTTTAAACTCCCATAATCCTCTGAATCCTCCGGTTATCATGCCTCTGTTTCTGCACGCTGAAGCAGAATCTCATCCTCTCATCCTCTTCCTCAGCCAGACTCTTCGTTCACTAAGCGAGCCAGGACTCTCACTGATCTCAAACCTGTGCCCGGTCCAGAGCGTTGGCACATATCCACCACCTCACTATCAAATGCTTTAAATAACTTCAGTCATATCTGTAACTAATTATAATCATCCTATCCTAGTTCCTGTCCTAAACAATTCTTCCCACAAATTCCAAAAATGAAGATTCAGTCATTAGTTCCTCTTCCTCATGTGGTTCTACACCCGTAAGATCTTCGTTCATCTTCAGACACAAATGAAGATATTTTTGATGAAATCCGACGGTTCAGTGAGTCTCTATTGATAATTTACACTTTCAAAAGACACTAAAACATTTTTAAAACAGGTCATGTGACTACAGTGGTTCAACCTTAATGTTACAAAGAGACGAGAATACTTTTAGTGCGGCAAAATAACGACTTTATTCAACAATATCTAGTGATGGACCATTTCAAAAACACTGATTCATGAAGCTTCACGAATCTTTTGATTCGAATCAGTGATTCGATTCACGTATCAAACTGTCAAAATCACGTGAACTGTTTAAAATGCGTTTACTGAAATCATGTGACTTTGGCGATCTGAACCACTGATTCGAATCAAAAGATTCGTGAAGCTTCATGAATCAGTGTTTTGAAATCGTCCATCACTAGATATTGTTGAATAAAGTGGTTATTTTGGCGCACTAAAAGTATTCTCGTCTCTTTATAACATGAAGGTTGAACCACTGTAGTCACATGACCTGTTTTAAATATGTTTTAGTATCTTTTGAAAGTGTAAATTATCTTGTATGACACAGGCTATAATCTGCAAATGAGAAGTTAATATTGAGTAATCTAACTAAACAGCCTGTTAGAGTTCAGAAGTGTTTTTCCTCCTCCAACAAAAATTGCATTTCAGATAACAAAATATATTCTAAGAACATGAGGCTAACGTTCATTTTAAGTATGAAAACGTTATTTCTGAATGTAAAACTTTTAAAAATGTTTGTTCTCGGTTATGTGAATGTAAGGAAACATTATAGAAATGTTACTTTTGAATGTTCTTTGCACATTCTGAAACAAATAGTAACATTTTAAAAAGTCACATGCTGCAAGATGGCTGCAAAAGATTCAACAAAACATCTTTTTTTTCTTTTAAACAGTTGCATTTATCGTGTTGGTCGTATAATTTTTGGTTCGAGTGGAAATCCATTTACTAAATGATGTTAACTTTATGTTACGCTTTATTATATTACAAAGAAAAAACCACTTGAGAATGTTGTTTTTAAATCGCAGCATAACATATACCGAACAACTCAATGACCTCTTCCTGTGTCAAACCTGTACAGAAGACCCAAATTCAGAGCTGCAGAACAGAAACTTTATTTAGAGGATAAATAAAGGGAAACCAGCCAGCTGGTCACTGCATCACGGGCAAACGCCAACCGGCAGGACAGCAGGAAGAGAGAGAAGATCCAGTCAGTCCGGAGGGCAAACACAAGGACGAAGTCAGAGTCGGGCAGAAGGTCAGAAAACTGGGAGTCAGTCCAGACTGGTGACCAATATGGACAGTTAGGAACGGATCACCAGTAACCAGAGACATGTGAAGATATTCACAGAATCAAACTTTATTTTCGTGCTGATGATGTGAGACGCACAATGAGTGTCCAGACGGGTTATTAAACCAAAGAACCGGTTCGTTCGAGTTTTTTTTTGATTCCGAAAAGCGGACTTCTATAGGTTTGATTTGTTTCTTTTTGAACCGGTTCTTTGGTTCAATAACCTGATCTTCCATTATCAAGGAAGAAGAGACTCGGGTTGAGTTGGGCTGACCTGCAAAGACAGACGGCCGGCTTGACTGGACAAGGCAAGCCTGAGTAAGATCGAGATACAGGAGTTAGATTGGCAGATCAAGGAGCACAGATCCCTCTGGCGTACGACACAAATCGGGTGTGTGGCACGAAACCATCCAGCAAACACGAGAAGAGAAGCACAATGAAAGCAATGCACACAGGAGCGGAAAAAAAAAAGGTCAAAGCGTCAACGGAACTGTGCGCAGGCCGGTCAGTTTTCCATCTCAAAAGAAGAAAAACAAAAGCATGTGAAAAAATAGACACTTGTGATCCATATCCTGCTGCAGGATTTTAATCACAAAAAACTGTGCCTTTTGAATGCTTCATAGGATCACCACAAATTAGATATCCAGATACAGGTCTCATATAGAGGAACATCCCCAAAAAAGAATTTTCCACCTACCTGAGTTATTGCATATCAAATATGAAATATTTGAAATTGAAATGAGCAAACTTTAATTTTTTTTGTATTTTTTCAGTGGTTTCTCAGCAAGACATTGTCCGAATTTATTTATTTATTATTTTTTTTAATTTAAAAAAGTAAAAAATCATGTTTCAAATGATACAAAACCTTTTGACTCTCCTTGTAAGAGATTTGGAGTTATGAGTCATTATTTCGGTGCATGTCAAAAATAAGATTAAAAAAAATTAAAAATTTGTTCCAAATTCTGTAACTTTTGAAAACTGTTTCCGATCACCACAAAATTTGAACCAGCTATAGAGGAATATCACAAAAAAAAGAATGAACTCACTACCGTATTTTCTGCATTTTTAATTCCTTTTTAAAATATAAAAATATATGTTTGCATCTAAGAGAATTGGTGTGATGCAGAAAGCAAAAACAATCATTTTTGACCCATTAATGCATCTCTTGCTTTCTGTATGTGATTTTAATGTTTGTCGTAGGAAATCAACAGGTGCTGTCACGAATAATTAAGCGAGGCGTCCTCTCATAGGATAAGCACACGCAGTTCTCGTGAATAATTATGAGACACCAATGAGTCACGGATGTACTATAGTGCCATAAAACAATTACAAATTTAAATATTTAAAACTGATCGGTCTATGATGTTCAACACATAAATTTAGCTCGGGTTCATGACCCTCGAAGAAACTGCACATTGCGTTTAGATTCTGCGTTTCAATATATAATGAATGTCTATATCAACACTATAGGGAACCTGGAGGGAAATTGAGGAAAGCCTTGTTTGGCCATGAGGTGGGCGTTCCTATAAGGGTGTGACGTCACATGACAACTATAAATTAACAGAATGAGGACTAGACGATGGATAAACGGTGTGGCGTGACAAGGTGAGACACAAAGAAAGAGAGACTCGCATGCTGACAGGATCAAAAACAGGATTTGCAACACGCCTACATGTGAGACGTCGCACGTCGTGGCCATCTGCCCTCAAACAGAGCTTGAATCCCTCAAAAAGTCTGGGAATCCTGGAGATACGATGAATAAATGTCACGTGCTTCGTCATTGTACAGCCATGTTTAGAGGAGAGACGATTGAATTGCATTTGATAATTGTGCTTTATCTAGGTGAGGCCTGTCCCGTTTACGCTCCATGCGGTCGTCACCAGCTCCGACCTGCTGTTTGACCGCTCTCAGGTGGAATTCGGACACTGCTCCATTTATGAGTCCACCAGACTTCAGTGCGTCTCACCAACTGTTCCTTATTGCCGCAGGAGTTTGGCTTTGTGGGTGTTCCCAAGGTGAGCACGATATCCAGTGCACACTTCCCAAAACTCACATGAAACTCTACAACAGAGCTCAACCATGTTTAAAAACACACAGCTGAGCGTGTAACAGAAATGCACAGTTTTAGTGCACCAATATAAAATGAATTAAAATGATGCAAACACATTTAAATCTGGGCTGCGTCCCAATTCGCATACTATCCGAACTAAATCGTATTCAGAATTTAGAATTAGGATGTGTCCCAAATCGTACTTTTTCCAGTTAGAATCCGAAGTGGTAGATCCGTACACACTCTTAACGGCTAATATTACCCATAACACATTGCATAGTGGACGAGGGTTTCGACTAGAACTACAAAATACGAATAAAAAGTGTTAGAAAAACTACAAATGATTAAGCAGAGCGGGATTAATAATATAGATATTTATTAAATGTTATCCACATTATATTATATTAAACTTTTAAAACGATGCATTTGGTCATCAACTTTTAAATTTAAAAGTAAATTCAATTCAATTTTAAAGACCCGTGACTGGCAGGACGTGCGGCTAAATTTAACATTTTAATTTATTTGAATTCAATGTAATTGTATGCGGAGGATTTTAACTGACGAGATGATTGACAGGGCAGTTTAAACGCTCACAGGTCGCGTAACTAACCGAAAAAATCCCGAATAGACGTCCGTTTAAGAAGACGATTATCTCCCAAAGCTTGCATACTCTTCACAAAAACACTACATACTTTTAGGACGTAGTACACTTAGGCGAATTGGGACAGACTCAGGTTCAGAGTTTGTTTCAGATCATTGTTTCTGAGAGAGAAAAGGAAAAAATCTTAACGATATAAACATGCATGTACAAATATATATTTTTCTTTCTCTCTAGTTTATTGACGTCCAGCCTAATGACGGTTTTGGCACTTTGCTGCCTTCACAAAGCACGGACATCTACTTGATCTTCAGCGCGTCAAAGGCAGGGGAATGCAACTTCACACTCACCTGTAAGACGAGCGTCAACAGGTACGTCATTATTTTTTCATGAATATTCAGACATTTGCACATAAAGAGCACAAAAATTGTACTGTAGGATATGCAATTCAGTGAAATGAGAGCATATATACAAAATGCTGACAAAATAATGAGAATTAGTTGTGTGCCAGAACACAAGGCTTTAACTAACGGCGCCATCTAGTGGTCATTCACACTTGTAACTCTCTCTTTTCTTGACTCAGAGACTTCCTGTTATCTTGTCACGCGACTGGCGTCCAGCCTTCTCTGAAACTCTCTGCGTGTTCGGTTGAGTTTGGAGGGACGGCGCTGGGCGACCGCACCACTGCGGTTCTGTATGTGGAGAACCGTATCAGCGCGGCCCGGCTCTTCACCTTCTCCGTTCCTGAAAACTCTGACGTCACCATCACACCGACTTCAGGACGTGTCCTGCCTGGACAGGCACTGCATTCATTCCTTCATTACTACATTTTTGCTTTTGTTCATGTTCAGTTTGTTCGTGCCTTTGATTCATCAGTTAGGGGAGATCGGGGCGAGTTGTCACAGTTTGCAACAGTGAATTTTTATTTTTGACAGTCAAATTATGTATAGACACACACCGTAAAGTTTGGGCAACAAAAAGACTAAAAGGATGTTGTCACACTATATAAAACAGAATATATGATAAAACGGGGAAATTCACCGTTTTGGACAACAAATATTGAAATTAGTGAACTGTAAAAAATTATACAGGACTTAAGGAACACATTTAGGAGCGCATGGAAAAACTTTAGCAATTTATAAAATAATGTGTTTTTACTTAATAAATGCAGACAAGGAGACATTTACTAGCAAATTGATTTAATTTATTATAATACATGAAGTACGCTAGTTTTTTTTTTAATGCTTCTGCTTCAATTTGTATTTAATAATTATGTAATTATTTATAGGCAGACTTTAAACTGTGTGTGTGTATGAATATAAACTAAGATATACTGTATATGTGTGTGTGTATTTATATATATATATATATATATATATATATATATATATATATATATATATATATATATATATTATATTTATTTATATATATTTTTTTTAAATAGATATATATATCTGTTAAATAAAAAAATAATAAATATATATATATATATATTATTTATTTATATAAATTTTTTTTATTTAACAGATATATATATCTGTTAAATAAAAAAGTAATAAATATATATATATTATTATTTATTTATATATATATATATATATATATATATATATATATATATATATTTTTTTTTTTTTTTTTTTTTTTTTTAACAGATATATATATATATCTGTTAAATAATGTCCTTAGTATCTCTTTTCAGTGACAGGCCACCCAGAATAAAGACGCAATTGAATAACCAAAATATCAATAATAACCAGAAAGGAAAACAAAACAAAAATGTATGCATAATATGGGACTTTTAATTATAATTAAGCCTGAAATACACTGGGTCTCTTATTATAAAACGTCTGCACTTTATGCTTTTTTAATTCGCACACGTGCTCCTAAATACATTTTACAGTTTGCACACAACTATTTTTAAGTGTGACAACTTTATCCAACCTGACATTTCTGAAAATATCAAATCCTTATATGGAGAATACAATGTTTCTCTGTGTCTTAATGAATGTCAGAGTGGTTTTATCATGTTCACTTGAACTTATAAAACATCGTCATTTACTAGATGTTTCAAGCAACATTTGCATTTGTGTAAATGGATAAGCATTTGAAAAAGTCAATTTACACAAATAAGCATTTTTGACTCAAATGCCTGCTCATATCTCTCGTTGGTTTGCTCTGAAGTCTCAGGTCTGCTTATTATTGTCTCCGCAGAGATGTCTGGTCCAGGTCACGTTCAGCCCAACACTGTCTGATGATGAGATCAAAGCAGAGGCTCTTCATACGGACACCGGCGGCTGCCAACAAACACTTCCTGACAGCAAAGTAAGCAGCATCAAGCACACAACACACAGTATTGTCGGCTGTTGTAACTTACAGATGCCGTCTTTGTTCATTTACAGAGCGAAACTGGAGTGACTGGAGCGAACAGCGGCCCGCTCCACTCCCCGAGCCCAGCAGACGTTCAAGCAGGGTAAAAACAGTCATCATTTTCAGGGATGCTTGAAAATATAATCATATTTGTTATCATTTCTTCACAGCTCTTTTGAATATTTGGCTGCGAAGGCCTCACTTCTGCGCTCTTTTACTGAGCGTCGTGCTCGCTATGTCATATCCTGCTTCACCTCCACATCAGACACGTCAGAGGAGCCCAAATACAGGTGAGGATAGCGCCTAGCGTCTCTTTAATGTGTTTACCTCCTCGATCATCTCTTCAGTTCATTTATAGCATCAAATAAACATGAATGAACATCAGAAGGAATGTTGTTTCAAGATGTGATTCAAGTTCACCAACGTTCATCTACTGACACCCCTGACCGCTTTGAGCGACTAAATGGCGGATTATGATTGGTCAGATCGCCTGTCAATCAAACTGCCGGTGAAGAGTCAATTATGACCTGATATACTGTTACACATGCGTTTTCTTTCTCAACTGTTTACATTCACTTCAAACATAACTGACTGTGTTCACGTGAATACTCGCCAAGACCGGCATTTGACATTATTTTGTGTGTATTTGACGCAATAAGCGGCGAAAAGAACTCAATTTAGTATTGAGTACTTTGACGGACTAAATGGCGGATTCGGGGTTATGATTGGTCAGTATCGCCTGTCAATCAAACATGCTTGAGACATGCTTTTTTTTTGGGATAAATAAATGGGCAAAAACCAGCACTGAAATCGCATGATTCATATAAATACTCTCCTCCCGTAAGTTTTGTGTCGGAAAGTCCTACAAATGTATATGCGATAGTCAGTCGCAAAAACAACCTTTTCCGCAAAGTAAATCTATATTTAACCTGCTAAATATCTCTCAGGTGTCGCTGACGCATTCACGCTTCTCTCAGATTGTGACTTTGATCATTCACTTTTGGTCTTTTGTCACGATCGCCATTAACTGTCAGCGAGCAGAAACTCGGGGCGTGTGGGCGGCACACAAGGTGATCGGCCCTGCTTACACCTCCATTAGCAGCGGTAACTGTGAGCTGGAGGTGCTGACCCGCTCCTCCTCCCAGAGCCGCCTCTGCTCAGTGACATTTGCAGGCTTTCTTTCGAGCATGAACTGCACCTTCAGGTTGAAGTCTGGGCCATTCCAAAAGAAAAAGCTTGTTTTTTCAACCATTCTGAGCTTGAATGCTTCGATTATTGACTTGCCGCACAGCCCGACTTCAGTTCATGGACATTCACCTGAGTGGTTCTCTGGTACCGAGCAGAATTCATAGTTCCTTTAATAGTGGAGAGCAAAACATCCCCAAATCATCACACCACTGCTGTGAGGTTCTTTGTATGAAATGCAGCGTTTGGTTTCCATCAAAAATGATTGGGTTGGTCAGTCCATGAGACATTGTTCTGGAATTCTTGAAGATCATCCAAGTGCTTCTTAGCAAGATTAGATTTTTACTTTTCCATGAATCCTGTTTTGTGCCCAATATCTTTCTTGGGGCAAAAGATATTTCCAGTTAATTTCTGGATAATAATTTGCTCTGGGAAAAGCCAGTTGGCCACTACTCGCAAGACTTTCAAACTTTGTCCATTTGGATAATACATGCAGGCTTTGTAACCTTTTCCTGACAAATAAATCCTGAGCAGACTCGGACATTCAGACAGGAAGCGCTGTGTTTCTCTGGCTGATGTTATGTGAGCAAAATATTGAATATTCTGACAGAATTACGTTGCAAATCTGGTCAATGGGTAAAACAAACTTTATTAGCAATAACCATTTCACTACAGATTACAAAACACATGCTTTAAAAAGTCATTTGTAACGTATTTCGTTACATTACTCAAGTTTAGTCACTTAATCTAAATACTTTAGAATACTTTGGAATACTAATAAGTGTGAAACAAACACAAAAAAGGTCATTGAAAGTTTTTATCTCACAATTCTGACTTTTTCCCTCAGAATTGCGTGATATAAAGTTGCAATTGTGAGTTATAAAGTCAGAATTATGAGATATAAACTGACAATATTGAGAAAAGTCAGAATTATGAGATATAAACTCACAATATTGAGAAAAGTCAGAATTATGAGATATAAACTCGCAATATTGAGAAAAGTCAGAATTATGAGATATAAACTCACAATATTGAGAAAAGTCAGAATTATGAGATATAAACTGAAAATATTGAGAAAAGTCAGAATTATGAGATATAAACTCACAATATTGAGAAAAGTCAGAATTATGAGATATAAACTCACAATATTGAGAAAAGTCAGAATTATGAGATATAAACTGACAATATTGAGAAAAGTCAGAATTATGAGATATAAACTGACAATATTGAGAAAAGTCAGAATTATGAGATATAAACTCACAATAATGAGAAAAGTCAGAATTATGAGATATAAACTCACAATAATGAGAAAAGTCAGAATTATGAGATATAAACTGAAAATATTGAGAAAAGTCAGAATTATGAGATATAAACTCACAATATTGAGAAAAGTCAGAATTATGAGATATAAACTCACAATATTGAGAAAAGTCAGAATTATGAGATATAAACTCGCAATATTGAGAAAAGTCAGAATTATGAGATATAAACTGACAATATTGAGAAAAGTCAGAATTATGAGATATAAACTCACAATATTGAGAAAAGTCAGAATTATGAGATATAAACTGACAATATTGAGAAAAGTCAGAATTATGAGATATAAACTCACAATATTGAGAAAAGTCAGAATTATGAGATATAAACTCACAATATTGAGAAAAGTCAGAATTATGAGATATAAACTCACAATATTGAGAAAAGTCAGAATTATGAGATATAAAACTTGCAATATTGAGAAAAGTCAGAATTATGAGATATAAACTCACAATATTGAGAAAAGTCAGAATTATGAGATATAAAACTTGCAATATTGAGAAAAGTCAGAATTATGAGATATAAACTCACAATATTGAGAAAAGTCAAAATTATGAGATATAAACTCACAATATTGAGAAAAGTCAGAATTATGAGATATAAACTTGCAATATTGAGAAAAGTCAGAATTATGAGATATAAACTCACAATATTGAGAAAAGTCAGAATCATGAGATATAAACTTGCAATATTGAGGGAAAAAGTCAGAATTATGAGATATAAACTCACAATACTGAGAAAAGTCAGAATCATGAGATATAAACTCACAATATTGAGAAAAGACAGAATTATGAGATATAAACTCACAATACTGAGAAAAGTCAGAATTATGAGATATAAACTTGCAATATTGAGAAAAGTCAGAATTATGAGATATAAACTGACAATATTGAGAAAAGTCAGAATTATGAGATATAAACTCACAATATTGAGAAAAGTCAGAATTATGAGATATAAACTCACAATATTGAGAAAAGTCAGAATTATGAGATATAAACTCACAATATTGAGAAAAGTCAGAATTATGAGATATAAACTTGCAATATTGAGAAAAGTCAGAATTATGAGATATAAACTCACAATATTGAGAAAAGTCAGAATTATGAGATATAAACTTGCAATATTGAGAAAAGTCAGAATTATGAGATATAAACTCACAATATTGAGAAAAGTCAAAATTATGAGATATAAACTCACAATATTGAGAAAAGTCAGAATTATGAGATATAAACTTGCAATATTGAGAAAAGTCAGAATTATGAGATATAAACTCACAATATTGAGAAAAGTCAGAATCATGAGATATAAACTTGCAATATTGAGAAAAGTCAGAATTATGAGATATAAACTCACAATACTGAGAAAAGTCAGAATCATGAGATATAAACTCACAATATTGAGAAAAGACAGAATTATGAGATATAAACTCACAATACTGAGAAAAGTCAGAATTATGAGATATAAACTTGCAATATTGAGAAAAGTCAGAATTATGAGATATAAACTCACAATATTGAGAAAAGTCAAAATTATGAGATATAAACTCACAATATTGAGAAAAGTCAGAATTATGAGATATAAACTCACAATATTGAGAAAAGTCAGAATTATGAGATATAAACTTGCAATATTGAGAAAAGTCAGAATTATGAGATATAAACTCACAATATTGATAAAAGACAGAATTATGAGATATAAACTCACAATATTGAGAAAAGACAGAATTATGAGATATAAACTCACAATATTGATAAAAGACAGAATCATGAGATATAAACTCACAATATTGATAAAAGACAGAATTATGAGATATAAACTCACAATACTGAGAAAAGTCAGAATTATGAGATATAAACTTGCAATATTGAGAAAAGTCAGAATTATGAGATATAAACTCACAATATTGAGAAAAGTCAAAATTATGAGATATAAACTCACAATATTGAGAAAAGTCAGAATTATGAGATATAAACTCACAATATTGAGAAAAGTCAGAATTATGAGATATAAACTTGCAATATTGAGAAAAGTCAGAATTATGAGATATAAACTCACAATACTGATAAAAGACAGAATTATGAGATATAAACTCACAATACTGAGAAAAGTCAGAATCATGAGATATAAACTCACAATATTGAGAAAAGTCAGAATTATGAGATATAAACTGAAAATATTGAGAAAAGTCAGAATTATGAGATATAAACTCACAATATTGAGAAAAGTCAAAATTATGAGATATAAACTTGCAATATTGAGAAAAGTCAGAATTATGAGATATAAACTCACAATATTGAGAAAAGTCAGAATTATGAGATATAAACTCACAATATTGAGAAAAGTCAGAATTATGAGATATAAACTTGCAATATTGAGAAAAGTCAAAATTATGAGATATAAACTCACAATATTGAGAAAAGTCAGAATTATGAGATATAAACTCACAATATTGAGAAAAGTCAAAATTATGAGATATAAACTCACAATATTGAGAAAAGTCAGAATTATGAGATATAAACTCACAATATTGAGAAAAGTCAAAATTATGAGATATAAACTCACAATATTGAGAAAAGTCAGAATTATGAGATATAAACTCACAATATTGAGAAAAGTCAGAATTATGAGATATAAACTTGCAATATTGAGAAAAGTCAGAATTATGAGATATAAACTCACAATATTGATAAAAGTCAGAATTATGAGATATAAATCACAATATTGATAAAAGTCAGAATTATGAGATATAAACTCACAATATTGATAAAAGTCAGAATTATGAGATATAAACTCACAATATTGAGAAAAGTCAGAATTATGAGATATAAACTCACAATAATGAGAAAAGTCAGAATTATGAGATATAAACTCACAATATTGAGAAAAGTCAGAATTATGAGATATAAACTCACAATATTGAGAAAAGTCAGAATTATGAGATATAAACTCACAATATTGAGAAAAGTCAGAATTATGAGATATAAACTCACAATATTGAGAAAAGTCAGAATCATGAGATATAAACTCACAATATTGAGAAAAGTCAGAATTATGAGATATAAACTCACAATATTGAGAAAAGTCAGAATTATGAGATATAAACTGAAAATATTGAGAAAAGTCAGAATTATGAGATATAAACTTGCAATATTGAGAAAAGTCAGAATTATGAGATATAAACTCACAATATTGAGAAAAGTCAAAATTATGAGATATAAACTCACAATATTGAGAAAAGTCAGAATTATGAGATATAAACTCACAATAATGAGAAAAGTCAGAATTATGAGATATAAACTCACAATATTGAGAAAAGTCAGAATTATGAGATATAAACTCACAATATTGAGAAAAGTCAAAATTATGAGATATAAACTTGCAATATTGAGAAAAGTCAGAATTATGAGATATAAACTCACAATATTGAGAAAAGTCAGAATTATGAGATATAAACTCACAATAATGAGAAAAGTCAGAATTATGAGATATAAACTCACAATATTGAGAAAAGTCAGAATTATGAGATATAAACTCACAATATTGAGAAAAGTCAAAATTATGAGATATAAACTTGCAATATTGAGAAAAGTCAGAATTATGAGATATAAACTCACAATATTGAGAAAAGTCAAAATTATGAGATATAAACTTGCAATATTGAGAAAAGTCAGAATTATGAGATATAAACTCACAATATTGAGAAAAGTCAAATTATGAGATATAAACTCACAATATTGAGAAAAGTCAGAATTATGAGATATAAACTCACAATAATGAGAAAAGTCAGAATTATGAGATATAAACTCACAATATTGAGAAAAGTCAGAATTATGAGATATAAACTCACAATATTGAGAAAAGTCAGAATTATGAGATATAAACTCACAATATTGAGAAAAGTCAGAATTATGAGATATAAACTCACAATATTGAGAAAAGTCAGAATTATGAGATATAAACTCACAATATTGAGAAAAGTCAGAATTATGAGATATAAACTCAGAATATTGAGAAAAGTCAAAATTATGAGATATAAACTCACAATATTGAGAAAAGTCAGAATTATGAGATATAAACTCACAATAATGAGAAAAGTCAGAATTATGAGATATAAACTCACAATATTGAGAAAAGTCAGAATTATGAGATATAAACTCACAATATTGAGAAAAGTCAGAATTATGAGATATAAACTCACAATATTGAGAAAAGTCAGAATTATGAGATATAAACTCACAATATTGAGAAAAGTCAGAATTATGAGATATAAACTCACAATATTGAGAAAAGTCAGAATTATGAGATATAAACTCACAATATTGAGAAAAGTCAGAATTATGAGATATAAACTGAAAATATTGAGAAAAGTCAGAATTATGAGATATAAACTCACAATATTGAGAAAAGTCAAAATTATGAGATATAAACTTGCAATATTGAGAAAAGTCAGAATTATGAGATATAAACTCACAATATTGAGAAAAGTCAAAATTATGAGATATAAACTCACAATATTGAGAAAAGTCAGAATTATGAGATATAAACTCACAATATTGAGAAAAGTCAGAATTATGAGATATAAACTTGCAATATTGAGAAAAGTCAGAATTATGAGATATAAACTCACAATATTGAGAAAAGTCAGAATTATGAGATATAAACTTGCAATATTGAGAAAAGTCAGAATTATGAGATATAAACTCACAATATTGAGAAAAGTCAGAATTATGAGATATAAACTCGCAATATTGAGAAAAGTCAAAATTATGAGATATAAACTCACAATAATGAGAAAAGTCAGAATTATGAGATATAAACTCACAATATTGAGAAAAGTCAGAATTATGAGATATAAATCACAATATTGAGAAAAGTCAGAATTATGAGATATAAACTCACAATATTGAGAAAAGTCAGAATTATGAGATATAAATCACAATATTGATAAAAGTCAGAATTATGAGATATAAACTCACAATATTGATAAAAGTCAGAATTATGAGATATAAACTCACAATATTGAGAAAAGTCAGAATTATGAGATATAAACTCACAATAATGAGAAAAGTCAGAATTATGAGATATAAACTGACAATATTGAGAAAAGTCAGAATTATGAGATATAAACTCACAATATTGAGAAAAGTCAGAATTATGAGATATAAACTCACAATATTGAGAAAAGTCAGAATTATGAGATATAAACTCACAATATTGAGAAAAAGTCAGAATTATGAGATATAAACTCACAATATTGAGAAAAGTCAGAATTATGAGATATAAACTGACAATATTGAGAAAAGTCAGAATTATGAGATATAAACTCACAATATTGAGAAAAGTCAGAATTATGAGATATAAACTCTACCCTAATTGCTCCCCTTGTAAGTCGCTTTGGATAAAAGCATCTGCTAAATGATGAAAAATGTAAAAAAAAATAAAAATGTAAAACCCATTTAAAAAGTAACTGTAAGGAAATACAGTGACTCAAATTTTGTATTTTAAATAAGTTACTTGTATTTCGTTACTCCCCAACCCTGGCAATAACCAACATATAGGAGATCGCAGGAGAAATATAATCATACTCCACACTAAGTATCAACATTAACCGACAAACATAGATTGAAAACGAAGGACTATATATACATGATAAACTGAGGAACTTGACAAGTGAAATTTGAGTCATTATAGAAACAAACGAAGGTATAATCCATAACTAAGGAAATCAAAACTGACTGGAGAAACAGAACAATCGCACATATTTATTGTTGTAGATGTTTTGAGGGCTCTTAAAAGTGGGGAATGTCTTTGACATCACTATTGTGTGTCCTTAAGATCGGTGTTGTGATTACAGCATGTTCCCGTGACTGTAGAGGCTCAGGCTCATAAAAAAAAAACGCTTGCATCCGAAATCGCCCTTTCCTTACCATATACTAAAAACTGTATGTGTCAAAAGAAGTGTGTTTGAATTCACAGTACTCATCAAAAAGTACCTGGATGACAAGATTCAGAAGTGTGCAAATAATGGACACTTTACTATCCCATGAGGCCACGGGAGAGGATTTGTGAATGTCAGTGAAGCAATGCAACTGACGCCGCTAGATCACATGATAATAACAACATGGCACATGTAGTACGTCCAGATTACACACACTCGCACACTTTTAGTGGTTGTGAAATAGTTAAATATTCAAAATAAGCACCTACTCAAGAGAGAGAATGCCATTTCGGACGCAGCCGATGTTTTTAGGAATACTTTCCCCAGGTATTTCAGACCTCCTTTGGATGCAACAGTGGTGTGGATGCAGCAAAACTCCTTGTTCATGAAAGTGTCGACTAACGGGGTCACCGATTCATGTGAATCTTCATCTCATATGAGTTATCATCAGTAGAAATGGATCTGATGAAAAATCTTAGAAGTAGAAATGTCCCAGTCTGTCTTATTTGATTATAAGACACAGCTGACTGAACTCAACGGTGTTCGCAGCCCACGTGAGACGCTGCATCTGGAGTTACACTGTCCAGCCGTCAGACCTGCTCTGCTGCTCGTCTCTCACAGCCACACCGTCCACTTCAGTCAGGTGACCGTAGGTGAGACGCGCTCCACCATCGGCTGTTACTGCTTGTATTTTGCCTGTTCACTTGTAATGGTTTTAACCTTGTAGGTCAGAAGGTGTTGAAAAAGGTGATCATCCAGAACATTTCTTCAGAGTTTGTGAAGGTATCTTTTCCAATCCTTTATCCTTACTTCATAATAAGTCAATATAATATAATGTGTAACTTGCACTACATGTCTGGAATAATTACTTATTTTTATTTTTATTTTAAAAAGTCTCTTCTGCTCATCAAGACTGCATTTATTTGATCAAAAATACAGTAATTTTATGAAATATTATCACAAATTAAAATAACTGTTTTCTATGTGAATATACAGTAAAGTGTAATTTATTCCTGAATTTTCAGCATCATGACTCCAGTCTTCGGTGTCACATGATTCTCCTCTGATTTTCTGATTCCTACAAAAATAATCCGACAATTCAAACCAATTTACAGAATCAATTAAAGCACTCATATTAACTAAAATACAAGCGTCACATTCTGTTAACCCATTTAATTACATTGTAAGGTCAAGGGTCAAGCACTACCTATTGTAATCGTTCGTTTTCTTATTATTCTTCCACCGTTGAAGTCTATGGCAGCCCATCGAACCGAAGGCGGGAAAGTTGTGAAATTTGCCACACTGATAGAGGCTAGTCTCAATTGTGTCCATAGCAAATTTGGAATCTCTAACTCAATCCCTCTTGCGCCACCACCTGTCCAAAGTTTCACTTTATGCTAATAAATTGAACCAATAAGGTCTAGAAACAAAATTTTCATGTCATGAATTTTCTGAAAAACTACTTTTTCGAACTCCTCCTCCGATTTCCACAAAATTTGAACCAGATCATCTTCAGACCATGTTAGCAAAGAGTTATCAAAAGCTTTTGGATATAACCATCTGTTCTCGAAAACTGCGCGAATGAAGCTTGCCAAATCAGACTTGAGGCTCTGTCTCTCCAACGCTTTGTCGTATTCAGACCAAACTTGGTACATGTCATCACAAGCACGACCTAAGGCAACATACAGAATTTCGGCATGGCGCCACCTACTGGTCCAGAGAAACGAAAAATGGCTATTTTTGCTTATAACTTCAGATGGGTCGGCCATTTTGAATTTTGTGCTAAAATGCATTAGCGTATCATTACGAAACTTGGTATGGGTCATCAGCACGATGCCCTGAAGGAGCCTGAGAAGTTTCGGATCAGCGCCACCTAGTGGAGAAAAAAAATTATTGAATGTAGTTGACCTGTTTACACGAAACCAAACATGCTAAGTTTCGCCTCATAGCAACGTGGTGATTTAGCACTTAAAAAACAATTGTGAATATCGTTGAAATCTGATCGAGACGGAACCTAAGTTGGTTAGCTATATGATGGAAATGTCAAAATTTTGATAGGAAGTGGCAAAAAAATCAAAACAAAGTCATCTGTGGGTCACTTTTTATTTTCTTTTACATATAAATGCCTCTAACTTCGAAACGAAATGAGATTTTTTCACCAAATTTGACACATGTATGGGCTCACTCTGAGGAGACATAAAAAAGTCGTGGGATTGTGCCTCTTGGTGGCGCTATAATAATATAATATAATAAACAAAGATTGAAATTGCTAGTAATTACAATACAGTATTGTGAAGGAATGCATTGGTGTACCGTTACAAAACTCCACACCATGCTCTGAAGGTGCTCGAAAGGTTTTGAGACAGCGCCTCCTTGTGGTTTGTAGATTCCATGGGTCATGCTGAGAACATTGATGCCAAACTTCCTGTCCACCATTTTGACTTTCTTTAAAATCATACTCCTCCTTGAAAATTGAATCGTATCGTCTTTAGACCATGCCGGCAAAACGTAATGGATTTTGTATTGATAGACGAAACAATTTTTGTATACCACAGCAAGAAAGTAGAGGCTTGAAGCCAAAATGACTCTTATCTCTGCAATGCTTTGACATATTGACACCAAACTTTGCGAGTGTCATTGTCAGCTCACTCTGACCACACATTTGTGCTTGCAGCTATATTTCAAAAATGATATTATTCTCCAACAGAACTTGTAGATGTGTATTAAAGCTAAATGATGAAGTTCTTGTGCTAGAAATGCTGCTGTTCATTCTTGTTCAGTTATATATTGTGTTTGATATCAGCCTTAACCTGCCTTTCAGCTGACATCATCACTGCTGGATGTGAACGGGCCGTTTTCTGTTCTGAACGCCATGCGTTCCATCGGTCCTGAAGACACACACGTGCTCCTGATCGCATTTACGCCCTCTGTGGCCAAGAAGGTGAGCGCCGCTGCCACCCATACACAAAAAAATGATACATTTTATTCTCAGTATCTGAACGAATAGAGGTAACTAAACGTAGACGCCCGATAGATGCTTTAATATTAAACAGTGTATTAATAGCTACAGAGAAACAGATTTAAGTAGAGTGATTAAAGTGCCGATATTATACTATTTTAACGGTTTCTAATGTTGTTTTCTAGTCTACTACAACAGGTTTACATCCATTCAAGGACATCAGCTCTTTTCTCTCAGTGTCTGAAACGGTTTGATTAAGGATTCAGTCTTTCTAAACCCCACCTTTCTAAGAGCCCTTCAGTCAGTTCCTTTGACCTCATGATTCTCATTTGCTCTGACATGCGCTGTGAGCTGTAAGGTCTTAATATAGACAGGTGTGTGGCTTTCCTAATCAAGTCCAATCAGTATAATCAAACACAGCTGGACTCAAATGAAGGTGTTGAACCATCTCAAGGATGATCAGAAGAAATGGACAGCACCTGAGTTAAATATATGAGTATCACAGCAAATACTTAGGACCATGTGATTTTTCTTTTTTAATAAATCTGTAAAAATGTCAAGAATTCTGTGTTTTTCTGTGCTGTGTGTAGATGATTTTAAAACTTAAATGATTTTAGCAAATGGCTGCAATATAACAAAGAGTGAAACATTTAAGGGGGTCTGAATACTTTTCGTACACACTGTAAATATAAACAATGACCGATACACATGGTGAACACAGAAACTCACCATACCTTAGATGTAAATGATGACAATATTTTCATTTTTGGGTGAACTATCCCTTTCCCCTCAAACTTCTTATCGTCGTAATATAAAAACATCTCTCATTACTCATTATTGTCATTACTTTTGGGGTGAAATGTGGCATTTCTCAACAGGTTTTGTGAGATTCACTCAACTAGAGTCGATGCTGGTTTCATAACGTGATTTTTTTGTCATTGTTTCATCAGTATTACGAAACTCTGGAGGTGAAGTGCCGTCAGATGTCTCTGGAGATCACACTATGTGCTGAAGCTGTCAATCCCATCATCACCTGCTCACATGAAGGACACATCGACTTTGACTACGTTCCTGAAAACGAGAGCGCCTCACAAGTGATCAGGGTATCGACTCTCTGTCCTCTGATGTTGCATTCATAACATTAGCAGATGATGCACTGCAAAAAGTGATGTTCTTCCTCAGTATTGTTTAGACAATTTTAAATCACGATACATTTACCGGAGAAGCAAAATGACTTGATATTATCTTTAGTTTTCTTGAAAAATGTATCAATGTAGTGAGTTTATGTTTCAAACAAGAAACAATATCTGCAAATGGAGTAATAAAAATGAACTTAATTCAAATTTTATGACCCTGCTGGCAGATGTTTTTTCTTGTTTTAAGCAAAAAATATCTTAAATCATCCTGCTTCTTAAGCAAACATATCCTGATTTAAGATTTTTTTAGATATTTAATGTAAAACAAGACAAAAAATTCTAAATAAAATATTTTTTGTGCATTATGTACAAACCCAAAATTATGTACTTAACTTTAGAAACATATACAGTTATCAAATGATACTAAAAACAAAAAAATTGTCTTTTGTAGCCTACATCTTTGTACATTATTTACGCTTTAAAGTCTAATAGTAGTGGTTAAGGGTATATATTACTACACTAAAGGTACTAATACACACTTTTTGGGGTAGATAAGGTCCAAAATTGCCTTTAAAGGTACTAAAAGTATATTTTTTCTGACTAAACTGAGCTGAATAGGGTCATGCTGCAGTTCAACACTAGAGGTCACTGTCAGCATAGTCTCAGTCTGTTGACTGTGTTTCTGTGCAGTTTTACATGCTGTTTCTTGTGATGGATGGCCACTGCTGTATATATTATTGGTTGTGTTGTGGGGAACATAAAGAAATGAATGGCAAAGCATCACTACTCCAGTCTTCAGTGTCACATGATCCTTCAGAGATCGTGGTAGTTTGCAAATGTGTCTCTGTCGGTGTATGTAGCTGCAGAACCTGTCCTCGCTGGATGTGCGCTTCAGTGTGCTGTTAGAGAGCCAGCGTCTCTCAGAAGCCATGGACTCCACAGCACATGTGGGTGAGTTACTCATCTTCTCCCTCTTCTCTCTTGTGGAAGACAAGCATGTGACTACAGATTCTGCTGATAAAACACAACATGTCTTTTAGAGAAATGTTCACCCGTTCTGTCATCCTTTAATCAATGCTTTCTTTTGTGCAGCACAAAAAGAGAATGTTTAACAGAACCTTGACGCCATTTAAAGGCACAATATGTAAGATTTTTATATATAAATATCCAAAAACCACTGGCACAGTGTTATATATTTCATTCAGCTGTGTACTTACATTATCCTAAATGTTTCCAAGAATTTGTAAATTTAGAGAAATTCACAACTTTAAATAGTGCCCGTCCGTAACGTAATATCTGCGTTGTCCCTGGTTTCCGCTTGTACTGCACACTAACCGCGGCAACAGACGAGGACAGCTGCGTAACGTCCAGCGGCTGCTGTTGTTTCGTTCAAACATTATGGACCATGGCAAGCAAACTTTGGGACATAAGCAGAAATAAAACGCAGATCAATATGATGTTTCAGAGATGATCAGAGCTTTACGACAAATTTTGACTTGACCGAGACGCTCTTGTACGTTATTAGACGAGGTAAGAAAATGTAGGACACATAAGAGTAATCAATGTTATAAAGCTCAACACGACGAAGTGTTAGAATATCATCAGTATCAATGATCTAGCTCACTGTTAGTCTCATACAGTCAACAAACTAATACTAAACATCACAACTTTCAACTCAAACTCAGTTTAGTTTGATAGTGTGACATTAGAGCGAGTGAAACAGCGCTGCGTTTCCTCACAGTTTTAACTCATCAAATAAACTGACCTGTATGAGTCGAATTTCAGGACTTATGAGAAGTTCGGTGGAATGAAATGTCCTTGTTTCTTTATAAGGGACTCGCCTGTCTCTCATTAGTAATCGCGCCCGTGACTCTCGGCCCCGCCCTCCTTCACACCACAGTCATGATAAAACACGCATTCATTCATCCATAAACATTATTAGATCCATCGGCATCACGACAAATTCCATGATTCCATATTCACTGTGTCATCAAACTACGCCTTTTTGTTTTGAAGAGTTTAGCGCCCCCTAGCGGTGAAAAAACTACATATTGTGCCTTTAATGAAAGCAAAAGATTGGGCTGAAAAAAAAAGCCTCACAGGGAATGTTCTTGCAAGGTTCTCTTAACAAACGTTCCGTCATAAACGTTAATAGAACATCCGTTTAGAGTGATCTGGTTTTTAATAATGTTCGAACAATGCAAATAATGTTTGCAAAATCATAAAGTGGAATGTTCCCTTAACTTTCATATAACCAGTAAAAAACATTTTAAAAATTTTGAATGTTCACGGAATGTTTTCATAACTTAATCTGAATGTGAGCAGAACGTTCTTGGAATATATTTTATATATGTTTATATAGTCTTCTGAATTCATATAATAGTCTTGAGTAAATGATGACAAAATTATTCATTTTGGGGTAAACTGTCCCTTTAAGAACTCTCAACAACCTTAACATGAACAGCATTTACTGCCATATACAGTTCCTGTCAGAAGTTTGGAAACATTACAGTTTTTTAAAGTCTCTTCTGCTCACCAAGTCTGCATTTATTTGATCAAAAATACAGTAATACTGTGGAAATATTGTTACAAATTAAAACAGCTGTTTTCTATGTGAATATATAGTAAACTGTCATTTATTCCTGATTTTTCAGCATCATTCCTCCAGTCTTCAGTGTCACATGATCCTTCAGAAATCATTCTCATATGATAATATTGTAAAATATTTTTGCAATTTAAAACAACTGTTTTCAATGTGAATATATAGTAAAATATAATTTATATCCAGTGATAAAAGCTGATTTTTCAGCATCATTCCTCCAGTCTTCAGTGTCACATGATCCTTCAGAAATCACTCTGATATGATAATATTGTAAAATATTTTTGCAATTTAAAACAACTGTTTTCAATGTGAATATATAGTAAAATATAATTTATATCCAGAGATAAAAGCTGATTTTTCAGCATCATTCCTCCAGTCTTCAGTGTCACATGATCCTTCAGAAATCACTCTGATATGATAATATTGTAAAATATTTTTGCAATTTAAAACAACTGTTTTCAATGTGAATATATAGTAAAATATAATTTATATCCAGTGATCAAAGCTGAATTTTCAGCATCATTCCTCCAGTCTTCAGTGTCACATGATCCTTCAGAAATCACTCTGATATGATAATATTGTAAAATATTTTTGCAATTTAAAACAACTGTTTTCAATGATAATATATAGTAAAATATAATTTATATCCAGAGATAAAAGCTGATTTTTCAGCATCATTCCTCCAGTCTTCAGTGTCACATGATCCTTCAGAAATCACTCTGATATGATAATATTGTAAAATATTTTTGCAATTTAAAACAACTGTTTTCAATGATATATAGTAAAATATAATTTATATCCAGTGATCAAAGCTGAATTTTCAGCATCATTCCTCCAGTCTTCAGAGTCACATGATCCTTCAGAAATCATTCTCATATGATAATATTGTAAAATATTTTTGCAATTTAAAACAACTGTTTTCTTTGTGCATATATAGTAAAATATAATTTATATCCAGTGATCAAAGCTGATTTTTCAGCATCATTCCTCCAGTCTTCAGTGTCACATGATCCTTCAGAAATCACTCTGATATGATAATATTGTAAAATATTTTTGCAATTTAAAACAACTGTTTTCAATGTGAATATATAGTAAAATATAATTTATATCCAGTGATCAAAGCTGAATTTTCAGCATCATTCCTCCAGTCTTCAGTGTCACATGATCCTTCAGAAATCACTCTGATATGATAATATTGTAAAATATTTTTGCAATTTAAAACAACTGTTTTCAATGTGAATATATAGTAAAATATAATTTATATCCAGTGATCAAAGCTGAATTTTCAGCATCATTCCTCCAGTCTTCAGAGTCACATGATCCTTCAGAAATCATTCTCATATGATAATATTGTAAAATATTTTTGCAATTTAAAACAACTGTTTTCTTTGTGCATATATAGTAAAATATAATTTATATCCAGTGATCAAAGCTGATTTTTCAGCATCATTCCTCCAGTCTTCAGTGTCACATGATCCTTCAGAAATCACTCTGATATGATAATATTGTAAAATATTTTTGCAATTTAAAACAACTGTTTTCAATGATAATATATAGTAAAATATAATTTATATCCAGTGATCAAAGCTGAATTTTCAGCATCATTCCTCCAGTCTTCAGAGTCACATGATCCTTCAGAAATCACTCTGATATGATAATATTGTAAAATATTTTTGCAATTTAAAACAACTGTTTTCAATGTGAATATATAGTAAAATATAATTTATATCCAGTGATCAAAGCTGAATTTTCAGCATCATTCCTCCAGTCTTCAGAGTCACATGATCCTTCAGAAATCATTCTCATATGATAATATTGTAAAATATTTTTGCAATTTAAAACAACTGTTTTCTTTGTGCATATATAGTAAAATATAATTTATATCCAGTGATCAAAGCTGATTTTTCAGCATCATTCCTCCAGTCTTCAGTGTCACATGATCCTTCAGAAATCACTCTGATATGATAATATTGTAAAATATTTTTGCAATTTAAAACAACTGTTTTCAATGATAATATATAGTAAAATATAATTTATATCCAGTGATCAAAGCTGAATTTTCAGCATCATTCCTCCAGTCTTCAGTGTCACATGATCCTTCAGAAATCACTCTGATATGATAATATTGTAAAATATTTTTGCAATTTAAAACAACTGTTTTCAATGATAATATATAGTAAAATATAATTTATATCCAGTGATCAAAGCTGAATTTTCAGCATCATTCCTCCAGTCTTCAGAGTCACATGATCCTTCAGAAATCACTCTGATATGATAATATTGTAAAATATTTTTGCAATTTAAAACAACTGTTTTCAATGTGAATATATAGTAAAATATAATTTATATCCAGTGATCAAAGCTGAATTTTCAGCATCATTCCTCCAGTCTTCAGTGTCACATGATCCTTCAGAAATCACTCTGATATGATAATATTGTAAAATATTTTTGCAATTTAAAACAACTGTTTTCAATGATAATATATAGTAAAATATAATTTATATCCAGTGATCAAAGCTGAATTTTCAGCATCATTCCTCCAGTCTTCAGAGTCACATGATCCTTCAGAAATCACTCTGATATGATAATATTGTAAAATATTTTTGCAATTTAAAACAACTGTTTTCAATGTGAATATATAGTAAAATATAATTTATATCCAGAGATAAAAGCTGATTTTTCAGCATCATTCCTCCAGTCTTCAGTGTCACATGATCCTTCAGAAATCACTCTGATATGATAATATTGTAAAATATTTTTGCAATTTAAAACAACTGTTTTCAATGATAATATATAGTAAAATATAATTTATATCCAGTGATCAAAGCTGAATTTTCAGCATCATTCCTCCAGTCTTCAGAGTCACATGATCCTTCAGAAATCACTCTGATATGATAATATTGTAAAATATTTTTGCAATTTAAAACAACTGTTTTCAATGTGAATATATAGTAAAATATAATTTATATCCAGAGATAAAAGCTGATTTTTCAGCATCATTCCTCCAGTCTTCAGTGTCACACGATCCTTCAGAAATCATTCTGATGTGATGATTTGATGCTCAAGGAAATAGTTGGAAACAGTTCTGCTTCCTGTTTAAAAAAAAAATCTTACAGATTCCAAACTTTTGACAGTTAAGGAACATTAACATCATTATTTAAATATTATTAATCAAGATTTTTGTAGGCATGTTTGTGTAGTTTTTTTATCTACGCTGTCAAATATTTTGCCAAATAATTTTGTCGATTGTATTAGTCTTCCCTGATATTTAAAATATTTAAAATCTAAAATATCGTCCTCATATTTTGATGGTTTAATCAAGTTTGTTGGGTTATTAAAAACAAAACCCCTCCACAGTCTGGACATCACTTCTGACCACATGACAATTCTGCCCAAATCTGTGAAATCATCACGTGTCCTTCCTCTCAGGTGCTCAAAACCACAGCGGGCTGAGCGTGTTCCGTGCGTCTCCATCAGGTGGAGCCCTTTCTCCCGCCGCCGCTGCTGACATTACCGTGACCTTCCATCCCGATCATGAGAGTCTCCATTACAGAGACGTTCTCAGAGTGACACTCGTGAACAAAGTGAGACTCCTTCATCTTCACATCAATACAAACTACACTCAGGATGGGACTTTTTGGCCTCCTGTGAATGCATTTCGAAAATGCATTCGTTAATCTTGGCATTACCATTGACTAAGTTTGCTGTAGAAATATTTTTCGTAATGTATTTAGCTAATATTAATGAATGAAATTGCAAAGTGTTCTACTAGTGGTGGGTGTTCATTTCCATCCCTGTTCACAATATAATTATGGAAAATGATTCTTAAAGGCTGTTTGGTTTTGTAGCGTGCATCGCACACAGCAGTTCTGATGTTTTGACACAACTGATTGTGTGTTTGTGAATGTGCTGATAGCAAACGGTGTGTGTGCTGGAGCTCAGGGGCTCTTCGTGTCGACACGATGTGTTTGTCTGTGGTGGGGATCCAGTCGAGGACAGTTCTGAGTCGCTCATCCCATCACATTTATACACATCAGGGCATCAAGGTACTTTTTTTTAAAGTCATGCACAGGTTGTATTTCTTTCTGCAACTATATGTTGAAATGATATAAAACCTAAAGGTGATGTGTGGACTCTCTGTGTTTTGCTATGTAGTCGGACTTTTGAATAAGCGCACAAAGTCTGGTCCTGTCAGAAATATATATATCAGATTCATTTGTAGCAAATTCAAGGCTTAAATAACTTAAATGGTATGAGAAAAGTCTTGCTTATCATTTCGAGAGGTCTTAAATTTGAAGAAAGAAAATCACAATGTGATTATTAAAGTGTTCGTTCACACAAAAATGTCATTTCTGTCATTAATTCATGTGGTTCTACACCCGTAAGATCTTCGTTCATCTTCAGAACACAAATGAAGATATTTTTGATGAGATCAGTGAGTCTCTATTGATAATTTACACTTTCAAAAGACACTAAAACATATTTAAAACAGGTCATGTGACTACAGTGGTTCAATGTTATAAAGAGGCGAGAATACTTTTAGTGCGGCAAAATAACGACTTTATTCAACAATATCTAGTGATGGACCATTTCAAAACACTGATTCATGAAGCTTCACGAATCTTTTGATTCGAGTCAGTGATTCGGTTCGTGTATTAAATTGCCAAAGTCACGTGATTTCAGTAAACGAGACTTCGTTACGTCATATGAGTTTAGAAATTTCAACAGTTCACGTGATTTTGGCAGTTTGATTCATGCTCTGAATCACTGATTCGACACAAAAGCTTCATGAATCAGTGTTTTGAAATCGTCCATCACTTGATATTGTTGAATAAAGTCGTTATTTTGGCGCACTAAAAGTATTCTCGTCTCTTTATAACATGAAGGTTGAACCACTGTAGTCACATGACCTGTTTTAAATATGTTTTAGTGTCTTTCTGTTCATCTGAGAGTGTAAATTATCTCTCACTGAACCGTCGGATTTCATCAAAAATATCTTCATTTGTGTTCTGAAGATGAACGAAGATCTTACGGGTGTAGAACCACATGAATTAATGACTGAATCTTCATTTTTGGGTGAACGAACACTTTAAACTTCAGAAGGTGATTATTTCATTAAGCACAAGCGCTACATATTTGTCAGAGTAAAAATGCATCACTGTTGCTCGTTCTACAGGCTCGTGCTTTCAGAAGTAGTTTGCAATCAGTGAATACCAAGTGATTACTTATCGATCTTCTGCTGCTGAATTATGAGAGTGATTAGCTTATGGAGTTTATATCATACCTGAAAACTCATGGCCTTTCTAAGAAGCGCAGCTGTGTTGTATACAGGGCTTACCAGGGTAACCGCTATATTTCCATAAGCACCACTTGCTGTTCGCGGGTGAAATGACATTTTCATTCAGCTGGAAAAGCTGAAAAGAAGCTAATGTACATTCAAAATAATTAAACAATCAGCATATTGAAATGAACGTAAATATAATAATTTAGAATTTTCATTCGTTCCTTTTCATAGAAATGGTTAAAGCCTTAAATGTGTGGTTTACTTTTTGTTTTGTCAAAACCTGTATTTGAACTGTGAAGTTGTTTAAATGGTCATTTTATGGTTCGGATTACCAGTGACATTGTTCTAGCTCACTCATATGGTATCATGTTACTTGTACAGCTCTTAAAGTCCTCCTGTATTCAATCATTTTATCCCGTACTCATCAAGAGGACTTTAAAAAAGGCCTTAAATTTGATTCCCTGTGAAACGCTTGACAGCACAATAATAATGTTTGTCAGAGTAATTATAAACCTGTGAACTCTGACTCCAAGAAGTTGTGTCGTAGCCAGCCAATCAAACTGGATCTTAAATCTTATTTTCAATATGCATCAAATGCTCTCCTCTTCTCTCATTGATGAGACCTTCTGGTGATCCTTCCCCAAACTCACACCGTTGGTAGAAACTTTTTTGAGCTGTTATCTCTGATTTCTGTCTTTTCTTTTCACACATGTAGACAGCAAGAATTTGCTGCTGACTTTTAGGAGTGAATATCAAGAGGGCAAAGCCGTCGCAGCTACACGCAAACTCCACGTGGGATGCGTCCTCGGCTCAAAACCTGTCGCAAAAAAAGTAAACGGTTTGACGCGGCGTCATCTGAAGATATAATTCACAGCGCATGTTTGAAGTGGTTCATGCTGAGAAAGCCTCTCTTCTGCTCTTAGATGGTTGAGTTCATCTGGGAGAATCGCTCACCTGTTGAGCAGCAGGGCTTCAGAGTTGCACCGATGCAAGGAAATGTGGAAGCAGGACATAGACGTCCCATCACCATCACCTGGATGCCATCTAGTGGCCTCGCTGTGAGTATTCAAACTTTTTTTTATCTTTTATAAAACGCCGATTTACATTCTCAGAGCCAGATTTACTAGGCGGGGCAAATTAGCTCGCGATTCCACAAATATATATATTTATACACACATGCTTTTCTCGGGAAACTAAATAATAAGTAAAGTAAGCATAACATGGCTTGGCAAACGATACGTTCGGATAACATCTTCCTCTGGCATTCCAAAGAAATGAATACGAGTGGAAAATATTTTCTACCACGCGCTCTCTGTTCTCTGCGCTCTCTCCTCCTAGGAGCAGCCATGTCGCAAAATAGATTTTTTGGGGCGTTAAATAAATACCAGTAAATTGACTAGTGTAAACATCCGTAAATCGCGTAGTGTGATTCATTTAAATGCTCTCCTCCCATAAAATTTGCGTCTGAAAGGGAAACTCCTACAAATGCATATGCAATGAGATCGGCCGCAAAAACAACTCGTCTTTTCAAAAACTCGTATTTTTCACTGCGTGTCTTTTGTAAATCCCAACAGTTGTGTTTTAACGCCAAAAGAGGGTTTGCGCTGGCGCAAGCTGTTTGTGAATCTGGCCCTCGGTGCATAACCTAACCCTTTTATTCGACGTGCTTTTATTACTGTGAACAATAATGATTGTTACTAAATAAATACATTTAAAAAGAGAGTTTATGTTATAATAATACTTTATAATTGAAAGTTTTATAACAGTGACGTACCTTATAGATGTAGAGTATGACACTACAGTAACAACAGCAAGGTTATGGGTTCGATTCTTCAGAATTGCACTGTAGGTTACAATATCGCTGGTGTAGTTTGTGTGTGTTACCTCACAACAATCAGCCAGAAGTGTGTTTTTCTGTCTTCCAGCCGAACGCAGTGGTTCAAGCATGTGCTCTGCTGACCGTCAGAGGAGACGAGACTGCCATTTACCATGTCACTCTGATGGCCCACACAGACAAAAATACAGCCACTTAGAATTTCATTCATAATTCATGCCATTATTTATTAATATATAATTCACTGTAACCAAACCCTGATATTTGAATCTAGTTGAAGACATATTTTTGATCATCATTGATTTGATATGAGTTAATGTTCTTTTTATGCTCTGTGTAAAAGGTGTATCTTAATTGCTCTAAAACGGTGTGCAACAATAAATAATGACGCACAGAACATTTACAAGGATGTCTTTTTATCAAAGGAGGGAAGGAAACACTTCTAAAAGAAAAAAAAGCAAGCGAACAAATCTGGCATCCCTTTACAGATACAAAACAAGAGTAAATGCATGCAAAATCCAAAGAACAGATAAAGGCAGGCAAAAACAGAACTAACGACATCACACGATACATCCACAATGGACAACAACAGAAACTGAAACACTGGGGTATAAATACACAGGATAATGAGAGACTAACTTGGACCAGGTGAGGGTAATCAATCACTACAGCTGCATTTCCACCATAGGAACTTTCCCCAGGAACTAGGGACTTTGGGGTGGTACTCAGTGTGCTTGGACCGCAGGGTTTAAATAAAGTTCCGGGTAAAAATTCCCCCTCAGGAAGTCTCTGCTCGCGAGGTAGTACTTTTTCAAAGTTCAGGAGCTTTCGGGGGTGGGACTTGGGCACTGAACATGCTGATTGGTTGAGTTCACGCTGCAGTTTGATTGGTTGACTGTCTGTTGCGGTGGAGGCAGTAAGATGTGTTTGCTATTCGAATCAAAAATGGAGTTTGAAAAAATGACTGATGGACCGACAACGAGGTTTATGCCTTATTAAGCTTATATTTGGAGGACGAAATCCAGAGGGAAATGGAAACTTGTATTGGGACTATTGCTGGGACCATTGGACTTGAAAGAGCTGGGACCACCAGACTTGGAGGAGCCTGGACTATTGGACTTGGAAGTGCTGGGACCATCGGACTTGAAAGAGCTGGGACCACCAGACTTGGAGGAGCCGTGACTATTGGACTTGAAAGAGCTGGGACCACCAGACTTGGAGGAGCCGGGACTATTGGACTTGGAGGAGCTGGGACCGCTAGACTTGGAGGAGCCGGGACTATTGGACTTGGAAGTGCTGGGACCATCGGACTTGAAAGAGCTGGGACAGCCGGATTTGGAGGAGCTGGGACCATTGGACTTGGAGGAGCTGGGACCGCTGGACTTGGAGGAGCTGGGACCATTGGACATGGAGGAGCTGGGACCATTGGACTTGAAAGAGCTGGGACCGCTGGACTTGGAGGAGCTGGGACCATTGGACATGGAGGAGCTGGGACCATTGGACTTGACAGAGCTGGGACCGCTGGACTTGGAGGAGCTGGGATCACCGGACCTGGAAGCGCTGGGACCATCGAACTTGAAAGAGCTGGGACCGCCGGACTTGGATGAGCTGGGGCCGCTGGACATGGAGGAGCTGGGACCATTGGACTTAAAAAGAGCTGGGACTGCCAGACTTGGATGAGCTGGGACCGCTGGACTTGGAGGAGCTGGAACCATTGGACATGGAGGAGCTGGGACCATTGGATATGCAGCGGACAAATGTGCAACAACTGCATGATGCTATCATGTCAAAATGGACAAATAGTCCATTGGGTAGTCGTGGCCTAGTGGTGAGGGAGTCGGGCTTGTAGTCTGAAGGTTGCTGGTTCGATTCCCACGCCTGCAGGAATTGAAGGTGAGGATTGTGAATGAACAGCACTCTCTCCACCTTCAGTACCATGACTAAAGTGACCTTGAGCAAGACACTAACCCCTAATTGCTCCCCTTGTAAGTCGCCTTGGATAAAAGCGTCTGCTAAATGATTGAAATAAAATAAATACCTCTGAGGAATGTTTCCAGCACTTTGTTGAATCTGTGGCAAGATGAATTACAGCAGTTCTGAAGGTTAAAGGGGCCAAACCAGGTGCCAGCAGGGTGAACCTAATAAAGTGGCCGGTGTCTATACATCGAACTAGGTTTACACCGCTCAATTTGTATGGATGGCTTCATGAACTTTTTGGTGGCGTGCACTTACAATGGATGGACAACAATAATGGGAGGATATTAAAAATATCTTCAGTTGTGTTCAGGAAGTCCTATGGGTGAGTAATTCATAAGACTATCCCTTTAACTGTGTTACTCGAGACATGCTCCAGCACTGGTAGTTGAAGAAGGGCTGACATGCTGTAAGAACAGGGTAAAATAAGTCCCACAAATAGCTAAACATCATCTGGCTCTTAAATCTGTACGTTTCAGACGGTGGAGCTATAGCTGGAATATTGCCTTGAGACTGATCTAATGCTGAATGTCAGTATGACATGTTCCAATTTCACAGTACATAAGAGTAATGATGCGGCTCAGCCAATAGGAGCCGTCCGTTTGGAGAGAGGCATACGGTCAGCATTTATGCCAGATTTGAGCAGATTACTCCAAATCAGATTACTGCATCCCAACCCTGCTATAAAAAGCAAGGTTATTAGAAGCTTAGCTGCATATAATGCCATTCTCTTTTATGAAATGCAGTATGTTAGATTTGTAGTTCTACAGTATTCACATCCTTTTAAAGCACTAATCTCATCTCTTCCCTGATCGTTTTTAAATACCACATGATACTACTACTCAAAGACATCCATGTGGAAAATGTAAGCAACTTGCTGCGTCTCTGCGCGTGCTGGAGATTATATAACTCTAAAATAAATGGCATGATATCTTCTGTGTGACATATTTGTGATTACTAATTGATTAGTAATGAAAACAACGAATTGTCTTCACCCACAATTACCACTGGAGAGTCATTATTGGAATCCAGTTTCAAGGAATGAACACAAATGGCCCTACAATGCATTAATAATTACAAAAGCTGTGTCCGAAACGCTCCCTATCCACTATATAGTGCACTGTCCGAATTCTGAGTGAACGACTTTTACCCACAATCCTCTCTGATTTTGAGTGTACATTCGACGTACACTCGTTAAAGCGCCGTCACCTAAAATCCAACGCGATCGAGCGCGGAAAAAATAAATATGTCGGACGGCAATACAATTCTACAAATGCAAGTGTCATTTTTTATTAATTAGAACATCTTCGTAAAGATACTTTGAAGCGAAACGATACAGGTTTATATCGTAATATGATGATGATCATTTGGTGGATTTTTCTTCATATGTTAGTGAACTGTTGTACTGTTGTTTATATTGTATTTATTTACTATTTAGCGTGTTTTCCCTGTTTCCTGATCCTGTTATCGATGTTTTTCTGCCTGCCTGTTTGACCTCAGCCTGGATGATTTCTACGAGTTTGCCTGTTCCCTACTATTTCTGTTTGCTGTTGAGTTGACCATTGCCTGTCTGACTACGTCTCCGAATAAAGCTGCGTTTGGATCTAAACCCGGTGACTCACCCCTTCATTACAGTTTTAATAATCATGTTTCTTCTTACACTGTAAAAAAAACATTTAGATAATGTTAATGTTAATGTGGTTCAGATAACACAATATTTTGAGTGTCAGTCGCCTTCAACTCAAATGTACTTTTTTATAAACTGCCGTGCACTATATAGGGGTTAGTGAACGAGTGGCCGGTTTCGGACACAGCTAAACACTAGACTGAATGAGGGTTTACTTTCTAAAAGGAGCTTTACTTTCAGAACAGAAAGCAGGAGATCGTAATGACTGGTAAAAGTGAAGCACCTGTGTGAGGCAGTGCAAGCGCTCTCACGGGACGTTTTATGTAGCGGCACAACAGAACGTATCCAGGACAACAGATTCTCTAAAGGATCCACGTCCACCGTGGGCAATTTCACACCTGCACCACCTGAGTCCAAATCACAAGAGTTAAGAAAGTTGTCATAGCCCTCCGAGAACGAGGTCAAATGCATTTTACCAAAAAAATAAAAATTACAGCCCTTTTCTGCTGTTGTGTAGTTTTAACACCTACTGATTGGCTACTCACCATAATAATCCTGAAGATGAAAAGCAAACATGATGAGTAAATATATATATATATATATAAATAATGATGACTCCGTGTCGTACAGAACTAGGTGACACTGAAATGATGCAATAAACAAGGTAAGTAACTCACTGTTTGTTTAACTTACAAAAGGACGTTTCTTGGTTGCCTTAAAATTTTGAGTTCATTGAAATTAAACATTTGAGTTGATACAATGAAGGCGATTGACACTCAAAATACTATGTTATTTGAACCACATTAATTAATAATCTTTTTTTTTTTTTTTTTTTACAGTGTAACATGATTATTAAAACTTAAAACACTTGCTTTTTTTAACTTCCAAAGCAGTAACAGTATTTTACAGTAAAATTTCATGAAAAATAAGTTCAGGTCTATTACAGTTTTCATTCTATATAAGAGAACTTACTGTTAAACAAGATTTCGACTGTAGAATTTTACAGTAAAATGTTTGTTTTTTTACAGTGTGGCTATTCTAATATGAGCTCCTGATGAAGTCAATCTTAATCCTAAATTTCATGCATGCAAAATATACTCTAAAAAATACTTGTTGGGTTAAATATGGACAAACCTGGGTTGTTTTGACCTTTAACCTGCTGGGAAGTTTTTATTTAACCCAACTATTCATTAAAAATGACTGTATGGGAGGCTTAAAATGAACCTAAAATAAACATAATTACTAGAGGCAACAATAATAATCAAAAGCTGAACATTTAATAAATGTTTATTGCTTAATTATTATTTATTAAACTCATTAATCATATTAATACATGTTCATTTCCAACCTATTTTAGGTTCATTTTTAGTCAGTAATTTTTCTACCCATATAAACTTAATTTTTTTTTTCTTGCAATTGGGAATTTAGTATGTGAGTTTATATCTCATAATTCTGACTTTTCTCAATATTGTGAGTTTATATCTCATAATTCTGACTTTTCTCAATATTGTGAGTTTATATCTCATAATTCTGACTTTATAATCACAATTGCAACTTTATATCACTCAATTCTGAGGGAAAAAGTCAGAATTGTGAGATAAAAAACTCCTTTTTTGTGTTTGTTTCACACTTATTAGTATTCCAAAGTATTCTAAAGTATTTAGATGAAGTCACTAAACTTGAGTAATGGAACGAAATACGTTACAAATGACTTTTTAAAGCATGTATTTTGTAATCTGTAGTGAAATACATTTTAAAAGTATCCCACCCAGCCCAGTGCACACTTTAAAATAAAGGTATCAAGCCGTTGTTTTAGTGCTTTAGTTCTTTATGGAACCGTATTGGATCTTCTGGGTCAGTTGCTCCACACTGACTGGTATGGGTTGGTAGTTCTTGTACCTCCAAGAGAGATGGATCCGTTGAGGCCACAGTCTCCTTGGTAAAGTGTGAGTTAGGGATGCGAGGGCCCAGTAGAGCCGGTGGGTAATTGATCAGGGTATATTGTGTTCCTAGTCTCTAAGTAACGGCGCTACCCGTGTGCCTCTGGATCTCCATGGAGCAACATCTCAGTCAAGCTGCCGGTGATAATTAGCTGTGGGTTTGAGACTGCCTCCCTTTACCCCTCCCTCAGATGTTTCGCTGGTCCCTCGTCTACTTGCCTTTCATTTGTTCCCCCTTTTTCCTCCGTGACAGGCCTCGCATGCCTTGCTAGACTCAATCCAGAGGGATTTGCTCTCGGCGAGTGTTGTTGAGAGGACATGCGGTAAACGAAAACAAGTGCTGTTTTAGCTGCTTATGAAACAAAGTGCATGATGCAACTGACATGCTGACAGATCTGAGTCATTGTCTGACTTTAATGTCATTTCTTGTAAAGATTCATATGGAAATCAATTTCACCGGTGCAGTAAATATTGTTTTTACGTTTCACTACGTCAAGCTAAAGGATTTCATCCCGACTTTTAGCATGTTTTATCTTTTATTTTTGCGACTTTAATTGTTGATTGTAATGATTTTAAAGGCCAAAGTTTTGATCTTAAATCAAAAATAATATTTCAATACTTTTAATAATTCAAATTAAGTAAAAGAACACAAACCAGTTCCATGTTTATCATATATATTTGTTGTTTGACAAGTATTTATTTTTTTAAATACATTTTAAAATATAAATATATTTTTTAATAGCAAGACAATAGAGGAAATGTCATTTCCACATTAAAAACAGCAGATATCATTTGAAAAGTGGGGATTGGATTTTTCATAACTTTTATGATAAAGAAAACCTGTTATTTGTGTTAATGGACACTTTAGTAGTAGTAATTAATAGTTGGAGTAAAGTGACCATATTTGAACGTCTAATTATGGAATTGATGGTGACACTTTACAATAAGATTCATCATAATGCGGCACTTCTACAGCATTTATTAATCTTTGCTAATGTTAATTTCATCATTTACTAATACATTATTAGAATCTTGTAAACATCAGCTGTGAACAAACAATGAACAACTGTAACGTTAATGAAGATTAGTAAATGCGGTCAGTTTGTGTTAATTAATACATTAACTAATGATTAACTAATGAACATTATTGTAAAGTGTTACCAAACTGACCCTTTGCAAAGCCCCGCCCCCTTTAGTTACTGTTGCTATGTCCGCTCTCATGCCACACATCATGTTCTCACGCAGTGAAAAATACATCGAGGTGCAAAGAGACACTGACGACGTATGAAACAGTTTCATATTTAAAATATAGTAATTTTTTTAAAAAGTTGAATCAATAAATAGCGTCTAGTGTTGTGACAGATCGCTGATCATCTCTTCATACTAGTTCATTTATAGCATCAAATAAACATGAATGAACATCAGAAGGAATGTTGTTTCAAGACGTGATTCAAGTTCACCAACTAGACATTACTGGACTTTTCCTTGGTAACTGGTGTCAAGGGCCTCATCTTCTTTAGATATAGCAACTGATTTCCACCTCAATAGTGTTAAAACATGCATCAAATGCCAAAGTTGGCATTGTGGAACCATCACAAGATAGAGGCTCCTGGACTGTTATCATCCTCTTCATCCTCATCATCCAGCCTGTGAGCTTCAGACTCTTGTCCAGTGAAGACTAGAGGTTGTTTGAGCATCTCATGTTGGTTGTTGTTGGTGTTATTCTCAGGATCATCCATCACCACTTCTTTATTGATCCTCCATTCTCCTGGTTCTGCAGCAACATCTGGGACCAAATGTCCGTCTTTTTGCATATTAAATGTTAAAAAATTGACCCTTCATCATTTTAAAAAATACAGTAATTTACTGTAATCAGAGAATACAGGGAAATTCTCTAAATTAAATTACAGTAACACTACTGTAAATTTTACAGTAACTGGCTGGCAACCCTGCTGCCAGTATTATACTGTAAAATTTACAGTATTTTTCAAACAGTGCACTGTAATGAATTACTGTAAAATTACAGCATTATTTTACAGCCGCTGGCTGTTTTTAATAATACAGCATATTGCTGTAAACTGCAATGCATTCTGGGGCCACATGTTGGTTTGACTCAAATTTACAGAATATTGCTGTAAATTGACCCTTCGTAATTTAAAAAATACAGTTATTTACTGCAATCAGAGAATACAGGGAAATTCTCTAAATTAAATTACAGTAACACTACTATAAATTTTACAGAAACTGGCTGGCAACCCTGCTGCCAGTATTATACTGTAAAATTTACAGTAATTCTTTAACAGTCTAGAAAGGAGCCTTTTGCTAAATGTATGCACATATCCATTGTATTTTTACTCTTTTATCATTAAAAATATTATAACGTTATATTAATATGGAATTGCATTCAAAATAGTTGTTCATCTTGACCTTAAATAATAGCCTAATATACAGCATTAGTTAAGAGATGTTGTTTTATTGGTGAAAAATGAACATGATTCAGCGGATGTAATCCGAATCGATTTCGAAGCGAATTGAATCTAGATCGCCCGCTCATATTTCTCACTCAGATATTGGCAGCCCTTCGATCCTGACGATTATTTAAAGTTCAGATTGCCGATAATACAAATCTATGAACGAGCGATTCATAAAATAAAGCGAAAACGCGATTTCGCGCCAAAACATTCGAATCTGTGGCGTAGTGACGCAGGCGCAGCGTGGGGTTTCCCAGCCCTGAGAGCAGGGTCACCGCGCCCATCTCTGCTGTCTGATGGCCGGAGCGTGAGCCTGACATACTGAAACGCAGAAGAACCACTCCAGCACCGGAGAACGACGCGTGTGGGACGTACAGAAAGCCTGAATTTGGACTGAGCGTTGAGTGGGCCACGTTCACCACAAGGCATTTGCGTGAAGCTTGCGTTATTCGGGCTAGAATCAGCGCGGTTGCAGCTGTCGCGGCTGCGGGTTCGGGGAGTGCCGCTCTCCGCTGACTGACTGACGGACTGTCTGCAGGTCGGGCAGCTGTGGTTCGCTGTTTACAGTCAATGATCGATAGATACACAACGAACTGTCCCGACAAAACACAGGTCAGTGTTTATCTTCTCTTTAACGGTCGCCTGATTAGCTTTATTTAGCTGTGGGGTGGGTGGAGAGGGGGGGGCCGCGGCTGGACTCCACACAAACACATCTAACGTCTGCCGTTGACGCTTTCTTCATCAAAATGTGCGACAAACATCGCGTTTGAATCCTCGCTAGGCCACATAAGTGGTTTAGTGTGCGTTAACTTCCTCAAATCACGGTCATGTGGCAGAGATGTGCTGTTAGCTGACTAGCAGCGCTCGTAATCGGGCTCCATATTCATGTTAAACACTGTCAGGTGATTTCTGCTGTCGGTCACTACAATGGAAAGTCGCTTTTGTGTTGTGAAGGTGCTAAACGGTGGTGTCCGGCCGGGCGGACGGATGTAAACCCCGTGTTTTTAGCGCCTGCATTGGTGCAGATGATGATGATGATGATGATGATGATGAAATGGACAGTGAAGATGGAGGATAAAGCCAAACTACCTCCCCCACTTCACTTCATCATGGAGTCGCACTGTTTGTGCGTTTAAATGTCTCTCTAATACTCACTCACTCACCGGACTCTCGCGGATGTGATTATATCCGTGTGATCGCTTTGATTGGTTTTTAACTCTGAGCCTGTGCTTTTAACGACCTTAAACGGGAGTTAATGGGATTTTCTCGATCTGTTTAACGCGTGTGTGTGTGTACGAGTGATTTACGCTTGTGTTCGTGGAGGAAATGTGAATGAGGAAGAGCAGCATCAGTGTGTTTCATCACAGTTCGCGGTCATATTGGCGTGATTGTATGTAATACCGGTGTCGCGCATCTACTGTCCTGCTGAAACATGTACGCGGGCGCGTGCGTGTGTGTGTGTGTGTGTGTGTTCACGGCCTACAGCTGCTGCAGCCAACAAGATGGCGACTGATGAAGACACAGCCCTGCCTTACACACACTCACACCATCACGCATGCTCTCATATACTGCTGAAAACATGACATATGCGCGCAAACAGCATCTGTATTCTTGTATATCTACTATTTTACATCTGAAACGTGTTTGCTCTCAGGTATCATCGCTGTAAATCACAGACGGCTTCGCCAGTGTGCAGTTTTCCAGTCTAAATGGCTGGTTTAAGTTTCTTTGAGTTTGGAGCGGAACCCTGCTGGACACAAACGAACCATACTTTACGCACGAAGTCGCTGTGGATTATTTTTTTCATGCAATATTATTATATTCAGATGATCTTGCAGCATCTCTTCTCTGATGACGAGGGCGGGGCAGCCTGTCACTCACATGGCGAACCACAACCGTCCAATCAATTCCTCGCAGACAAAATCAAGCCCCGCCCCACATTTGTTCTCGTTCCAGAAGCGTTCGATCGATATTCGTCACAATAGTGAAGACTAGCGCAACTTCACTTTCATGCCGACTTGAACACGCAATCATTTAGCAGATGCTTTTATCCAAAAGCGACTTACAAGAGGCAAATAGACACAGGAAGTGCTCACAATACAAGCTTCATACATTGCTCAGTGACATAAGCTAGAGTAGGAAGGGGTTAAGCGTTCACGAAAGAGTTAATATTAAAGGATTCCAACCGTCATGGAAATGAATACAATCTCCAAATTCTTGGGAAAGGAAACGCAAGTGATCTTGGAGGGTTGGAGTGTGCATTCAAACTGCATTTTATTTGAAATAATCGTATAATTTCTGACAGGAACAGAATTGACGCCTGTATTACAAAGACAATTTCTGGTGCATTTTCTTTGCTGGCTGCTCACAGAAATGAATATACATTGTGGTCGGTGTAGTTGTTTCACAAACTAATGTCTCCTATCGGCGGCTGCGTTTTAATGAAACTGTCGAGAGACTTGAGTTTTCTGATCGAATCAGTCGTCAAATTAAGGTCTGTTCACACCAAGGCAAATATCTGGTGCAAAATTCTGTGCAATAAACCTTTTGATTTGAAAGAACATGGTGGTGAGGGAGTGGGGCTTGTAACCTGAAGGTTGCTGGTTCGATTCCCACGCCGGCAGGAATTGAAGGTGGGGATTGTGAATGAACAGCACTCTCTCCACCTTCAATACCATGACTAAAGTGACTTTGAGCAAGACACCTAACCCCTAATTGCTCCCCTTGTAAGTCGCTGACTTACAATGATGGAGAAAAAAAAAAATGAAATTTCCAGATAACAGACACGTTATTTTATCTCTTCAGAATGGTGAGATTCATGATTTCAGTCGCATCTAAATCTCTTGTGCTCACAAACACATTACTTTGCTTAAGTGACGGTGAATAGCAGAGGATGAGCGCGTGCTCTTGTATTTACTGTTGTTCGATAAACAGCATGGCGAATACAAAAATCTGATCTGACTTAAGTAAATGCTCTTTGACTCTGTGACTATCAAGTTAGAAACCGAAATCTGTGTAATGCCGCATTACGCAGTGTAGTAACCGGGGCAGCCGCTGTATTTCTACTTTTCAAAGAGTGGATTTGCGTGTTCATTCGCTCGCTTTAACTGACTAGGAATTGTGGATAAAGGTACGCATTCGCCAAAGAGGTTTGTTGTAATAAGTTGCTCTTGTCAAAATCACAGAAATGTGATCATGATAGCGAAACACTGACTTCTGTTCACAGAATGTTACTCTCGAACGTCAGTTATGTCTAAAAATGATCCGATTAATGTACGAGATACTCCATGAAAAGGCAGGAACACACCCAGCTGACTATCAGCCGACTACGTTTTCTCAATGTGTTCCAGACCGTCGGCTGTTTCTCGTCGGGTCGTCGGTGAGAGAGAGAACTCTGATTGGCTGTTCAGAATAGCAAACGAGTCAGTTCACGTGAATATAAGCAAAAGTTACGAAATCAAGCGAATAAGTCACGACGGCACCGACTGAAGCTTGTTCTAATTTTATCTGAGCACTCGAATGCAGGAATATTTTCATAATAACACGAGCGGAGTGGAATAAGAACGTGATCAGCGTGATTGATGTTCAGAACGGTCAGCAAGAGCTGCTTTGTTTATGGTTTGTACATGCAGTTTTAGTTTCGCTTTCCCTTTTTTGAATATAGACAAATATATCTGCTTAAATAGACAGTGATCTCCTGTATCCGCGGGTGTCGAGCGTCGGTTCGGTGCGTCAGGGCAACCTTGGACCCAGAAGCTGCCGACGTGAGCCGACCCCGCTGTCTGCTTTCATCGCCGCTAGTTCGTCGCCGTCGGCTTGTACTGTAAGTACTGTAAGTTTTCGTTCTTTTTAGAGCTTTAATTCAGCACTGTTTTCCCAATGAAGCAGATAAATGGAAAACATAGCTGTATAGATTCAGTAACCTCACAGAATCTGCCACTCAATTGACCGTTCGCAAAGCCCCGCCCCCTTTAGTTACTGTTGCTATGTCCGCTCTCACGCCACACATCATGTTCTCACGCAGTGAAAAATACATCGCGGACACTGACAACATATGAAACGGTTTTATATTTAAAATATAGTATTTTTTAAAGAAGTTTAGTCGATAAATAGCATCTAGTGTGTGTTTAATGTGTCGCTGTCGCTCCTCGATCATCTCTTCATACTAGTTCATTTAGAGCATCAAATAAACATGAATGAACATCAGAAGGAATGTTGTTTCAAGACGTGATTCAACGTTCACCAACGTTCATCTACTAACTCCCCGACCGCTTTGACGGACTAAACGGCGGATTCGGGGTTATGATTGGTCAGATCGCCTGTCAATCAAACTGTTTGTGAATTCAGTGGCCCATCATTCACAAAATTTGACACATGACAGACCCCTTAGTGCTTGTGAAATGTTTTGGCTAATTGTTTTCAGCTATCAGTAAGAGTTCACTGCTGTCAGCTGCGTTTTTAATATATTTTAAATAGTAATTTTGCTCTGCCGCTTTCATTTGGGCCTGCACATCCACCATATTTAGAGGAATTTGAGCACATGAGTCTGCTGTAAGGTGGGCTGCTCTTTGTTTCATACAGTCTTATGTAACAAATCTTCAGCATCAGCGTGAAATAAAAGCCCTGCTCACATTCACAGGACACTCATGGAAGAAGTCCTGTGACTCTCTTCCATGTTATAATTCTCAAACCCTCTTGAATTCCCCGTGCGCTTGATTCACCAGTGCACAGGAATTATATCATATACAGCCTGATGTTACTGCACTGTAAAAATAGATAGTTAGATCTATTGAAGTACGTTTTACAAGAGCACTCTTTCAGGCTTACATTTACTAGCCATTTCTGAGCGAATTGTCTCTACACAATATTTGTTTTTCGCCGAGTGACACCGCGAGGCATTTTAGAGAAGAATCCTGCTCCCTTACACCCAGAAACACACATGCTAAAAAAAAAAAAAAATGTGCCTAAGCTGGTTAAAGGAAGTATGTAATAATAATAATAATCAATAATCGTGCCCTTTAGGACCCAGGCTGTAATGCCTGATCAAAAGATGTTGTTATTATTGTGTCTTGACTAATTATTACCTATTTCACTATTGTATGATGTTTGTTATATTAAGTGCACAAACAACATGCTTGAATTTTTATTACACACTATGTATTGTGTAATAAAAACATACCTAATATAATAAAATTCACAACCTATAACTTCAGTTATGCACTACTACATGAACCATGTCATTTTAAAAGACATCAGTGGTCATTCTAACACATTTGAAATCATTTCACATTTCAATTATAATCAGGTGCTTAAAATACTACCCATTAAAAGTCCGTTGAACCAATGGGATCGCTCGGGGTCCTTGATTTCTCAACACACCAGTGCCTTCTCTGGGTTCTAGCTGAAACCTTGCTGCAAATGTCATCTTTTACGGGTAATTTTCTCTTTTAGGTCATGATGAAACGGCAGTGTAAAGAGAATCTTGCCTGGATAAGAACACGTCGGGTTTAATATTAGCGCCATTTGAGTGTATCGTTCTTCACGTGTTGGCCGTGCGTTCGCATACTTGCGCAAAGTATCGTTCCTGCCCTTTTTAGGGTGCGTTCACACTCGTCATGTTCGGTTGGATTAAAACGAACCCTGGTGCGATCGCTCAGTGAGTGAACGCTGCCATCAGAACCCGAGGCCGCTAAAAAGACGGGTCTCGGTCCGCTTCCAAACCAACTCTGGTGCGGTTCGATCCATATATGAACGGACCAAAGACACGTAAACCAACCAAAAACAGGACGTGATGTCACGAGATGCGACGCTACGAGTCACTGATTCGAAGATCGGCGTCTCCAAAATGAGTCGAGGGCAAACGTTTGGAGCGACGAGGAGGTGAAGTTTCTGAAATCCTGCTGCTGTTTTGAATGTTTTGAACATTTGATGAGCTCTTCGTGATTCTCAGCTGGTCAAATAAAGCATGAAATGAAGGCGTTTAATCCAGAACACAGCGTTGTTTTCAATGTTCGGCTCCGTCGCCAAATATACGTCATGAAAGCGACCAATCAGGTCGTGACCGTATCCCTACGCCTTTGGTTCGGTAACGTAAGGTTCGCTGTTAAAAATGCCAGTGTGAACGCTGAGAGGACCAGGACTATATGTTCTGTTTTTGTTTTTTGGTCCGGACCGAACCAACCGAACTACAAGTGTGAAAGAGTCAAAAATGCTTTGAAGCGGCTTAATTGAATGAGACATTGACACTTCTGATAGCTTAAAAATGTTCACATTGATGTCATTTTCAACATGCGTGAAGATGCAAAACGTTCGTAAATCTCATGGATATTTTTTTTTCTCCCGCTGATCTCTTTTTATCCCACTTTGTGTTTTCATCCGCAGCTCTGAATAGGATTAAATTGTTCCCGTCTGTAGATGGCGGCTTTTAGGATTATGGGTTTGGTCAGTGATAGTGCTGATTTGACTCGTGTCTGTTTTATCCAGCTGTTGATATGCCCTTTCAGCATATTTGATCTTTTGTAATCCTTAAGCAAAGTTCATGCAACTGCGTGCTGTCATATACTGTAACTGTGGCTCTGATGGCGTCGGTATTTGTAGTTGCGTTTAGTAATCTGTGTGGATGACGAGGTTGTAGCGCATCAGCGCTTGTTTGCCTTCTGATGGGAGCAAAATCAAACCAGCCAGTTCACGTTCATCAAAACCGGACATTTTTTAGGATTAAGGTCCATGCGAATACGGAAAACCAGAAGCCCAACTCGTACGACAGCGCTTTACGGCATTGCAAAGTTCAAATTTGCCGCACTTGGACACGGAAATTCATAATACATATCCACTTGAAACTTACTTTAATCACTAAAAAAAGTATGCACCGTTCTCTGTACCAATTTCGGTACCATATACCTTGATTGGCCATTGCGGTCATTCGCTCAACAGATATGTCTGTGATTGGCTACAATGCTCAACGCTTCAAAAACACATTAGCTGTGTCCAAAAACCGCTCCCTATCCACTATATCGGGTGCCGGTGACGACTTCATTCCCTACATTCGTTCACTACTTTTACCCACAATCCTCTCTGATTTTGAGCGTACATTCGATACTCGTTAAAGCGCCGTCACCCAAAATCCAACGCGATCGAGCGCGAAAAGAATAAATATGGCGGACGGCGATACAATTCTACAAATGCAAGTGTCATTTTTTATGAATTAGAACATCTTTGTAAAGATATTTTGAAGCGAAACGATACAGGTTTATATATGATAATGATCATTTGGTGGATTTTTCTCATATGTTAGTGAACTGTTGTACTGTTGTTTATATTGTTTTTATTTACTATTATATTTTTTATAAACAAACGTGACAGTGTCGTGTTATTTTTAAACATAAATGTACTAAATCGCATGACACCGGTGTTTTTATTCTCAATAAACGTGACAAATAAACAGTAATATACAATTCATGAAGCTAAACGGGACATATTACAGACGGTCACGACGAAATTGTCTGCTATTAACGCCAGCGTCCGAATTCGCGCGCTCGTTTTCCTTCACTCTTTGCTGATATAGTGCGCTCGACTGCCGTGCACTACATAGTGAACGATGTGGGTGAACGCTTTCGGACACAGCTATTGTAAATAGAAACCTTTGCCGCTCCTCATGCAGAGCTCACACGGACACACACAGCTGTTTTTGAAACAGCCAATCAGCAGGCACCGATTATGCCGGAATTGCTGGTGTCGTCACATTTTTACGACTCGGTACAGAAGTGCCTATACTTTTGACAACTTTAATGTAGTATAAATGAAATTAGGGTGTACTACATCCGCCATGTTGTCACTGTCATGTGACCTATTGCGTCTGTTGGGTTGCTTCACTGCCATTCACGACTTTAGAAGCAAAACATTACGTTTTTAATCAAATCGCTTCGTAATGTCAGTTGAGTGTTTGAAATAACTTACATTTGGCATCTGAAGTGGCTTCTTATCACAAAATGAGACGGACAATATATTTTTTGGTGTAGCCTGATTTAGCATTGCATTATAAATATACTTTATGAAAATGCCCAAGATGGCTGGAAAAACGCAGATGAACCATATATTGTCGCAGTCGTGTGCATTATGCTTCCTGTTCAAGTCAAACAAAATCACATTTCACATAAAGAATGTGAGTTTGGATGTGTCGTGAAGCAACGTAGTGTAAAACATGACACGAAAGCACATCTTTCATTTGACTCGTCCTTGCAGGCAAACATACAGTGCGAGCAGTGTTGTCTGATTCACAAACAAATGACTCTTTTCAGGAATTGTTCTAAAAGAGTTAGCGGTTTGAGTCTTTCTCTGAATGAACTGGCTGAACCAACATCCAACTCGCGTAATGAAGTTGTTTCCTGACAGTTCTGGGCATGTATGGGGATGAAGCCACAACCTCTCGTGACTCCTGTTTAGCTCTGAGCGATGCTCGTGCCGTCCAGCGTTTGGCCCGTGCCGTCACTCGTTTCCTCGCAGGTCGTTTGAATACAGGTCTGTTATCAGACCGTCGTGTGCTGCTTTGAATAAGCAAAATGCACCGCAGAAAGACAATACCGTAAGTCGCCGGTGCTACGCTCATACGCTTTTGCATATGGACACGAATCATTTGCATGTTGAATAAAGGCTTTGCTTTCTGTTGACATCGCTGGCGTTGAACTGAACAGCAGCGGAAATGTGCCCGAACCGGATGGAAGGCAGAGCGGCTGTCATGATTCGATTCGTCTCATGTGACTGTTCACTATCGAGGGCGTCGGTGAACGCACACTTCAGCCACTTTCGTTTCTTGACGCATTTGTATTCCCCCCTATTTGTCGTTCTCATTGGGATTTCAGAAGTCTTCAAGCAAATCGAACTCAGCCAGATGAATCGCGACCTTATAAACTCACTCTTGAAGCGATAGAAAAACATGCATAACGGTTCAGTGAGCATGAACTATTCGTCCTGCTAATGAATTTACAATACAGTGACACCACTCAAAAAATGGTCAATATAACACATTTTGGGTTAATTTTACCCTGTGAATTGATAAATCATAATGTGATTGTTTCATTTTTACTAATGGTAGCTTATTTTTTTTACTTAATGCATGCATATGCTGTGACTGACTCACAGTCATACTGTTCTGAGAACATATTCAACATTTACTTTAATAGTAAATTTTACTTTAATACTTTTTGATTCAAATTTTATGCAAGGCATCAGGCGTGACGTTCGTTGGGAGACTCCCATTGCACACCTGTATGTTGCTCTACATGAAATTAAACGATGTACTGCGCAATAACCAATTTATGGTTATATCACTGGGTTGTTACGTCTGACCCAGGATCTGAGTGACACAAAAACTACCCAAACACTGGGTTGTTACGTCTGACCCAGGATCTGAGTGACACAAAAACTACCCAAACGCCGGGTTGTTACGTCTGACCCAGGATCTGTGTAACACAAAAACTACCCAAACGCCGGGTTGTTACGTCTGACCCAGGATCTGAGTAACACAAAAACTACCCAAACACTGGGTTGTTACGTCTGACCCAGGATCTGAGTGACACAAAAACTACCCAAACACTGGGTTGTTACGTCTGACCCAGGATCTGAGTGACACAAAAACTACCCAAACGCCGGGTTGTTACGTCTGACCCAGGATCTGTGTAACACAAAAACTACCCAAACGCCGGGTTGTTACGTCTGACCCAGGATCTGAGTAACACAAAAAACTACCCAAACACTGGGTTGTTACGTCTGACCCAGGATCAGAGTAACACAAAAACCACCCAAACACTGGGTTGTTACGTCTGACCCAGGATCAGAGTAACACAAAAAACTACCCAAACGCTGGGTTATTACGTCTGACCCAGGATCAGAGTAACACAAAAACTACCCAAACACTGGGTTGTTACGTCTGACCCAGGATCTGAGTGACACAAAAACTACCCAAAACACTGGGTTGTTACGTCTGACCCAGGATCAGCGTAACACAAAAACTACCCAAACGCCGGGTTGTTACGTCTGACCCAGGATCTGAGTAACACAAAAACTACCCAAACACTGGGTTGTTACGTCTGACCCAGGATCTGAGTAACACAAAAACTACCCAAACACTGGGTTGTTACGTCTGACCCAGGATCAGCGTAACACAAAAACTACCCAAACGCCGGGTTGTTACGTCTGACCCAGGATCAGCGTAACACAAAAACTACCCAAACGCCGGGTTGTTACGTCTGACCCAGGATCTGTGTAACACAAAAACTACCCAAACGCCGGGTTGTTACGTCTGACCCAGGATCTGAGTAACACAAAAACTACCCAAACACTGGGTTGTTACGTCTGACCCAGGATCAGCGTAACACAAAAACTACCCAAACGCCGGGTTGTTACGTCTGACCCAGGATCTGAGTAACACAAAAACTACCCAAACACTGGGTTGTTACGTCTGACCCAGGATCTGTGTAACACAAAAACTACCCAAACACTGGGTTGTTACGTCTGACCCAGGATCTGAGTGACACAAAAACTACCCAAACGCCGGGTTGTTACGTCTGACCCAGGATCTGTGTAACACAAAAACTACCCAAACGCCGGGTTGTTACGTCTGACCCAGGATCTGAGTAACACAAAAACTACCCAAACACTGGGTTGTTACGTCTGACCCAGGATCTGAGTAACACAAAAACCACCCAAACGCCGGGTTGTTACGTCTGACCCAGGATCTGAGTAACACAAAAACCACCCAAACGCCGGGTTGTTACGTCTGACCCAGGATCTGAGTAACACAAAAACTACCCAAACACTGGGTTGTTACGTCTGACCCAGGATCTGAGTAACACAAAAACCACCCAAACGCCGGGTTGTTACGTCTGACCCAGGATCTGAGTAACACAAAAACTACCCAAACACTGAAAAAGCAACCCCCAAAAAATGATCTAAAAGGCTCAGCACAGGAAGATTTTTTTTAGAGTGGATGAGAAGATTTTTGATTTATATTACCAAATGATATACAAAATGAGTATTTTGATAGCGTTGAGAGATTTGATTGATGATTCTTAGAAGGATTCCTCAAATCTTTCGCCGTGGTTGGCGTGTTCGTAAAGACGGCAACTGTTTTTTGATTGGTTTTTCTTTTGTGAATGGGATTGTGGGTACTTCTTCTTCTGTTTTATGTCTTCTACGGAAAGCTCACGGTACGTCTATCTTCAGATGTGTGGAGGAAATGCTTCAGATCAGCTGTATGTGCAGTCGAACGGCCGTGTTTCGCACGTGTCAGAGTCGAGCATCCAGAGGAACCGGTTTGGTCGGAAGCAGATGGCGGCGTTGATTTGCAGGAAGGATCTGAGCTTGATGAGATCGGTCTGACTTTGTCCAGGCAGTTGATGTGTTAAACCTGTTGCATTCCGGCCTGCAGTAGATCAGTGGCAAAACTGCTGGAGTCGACAACAGAAACAACATGAGAAATGAGCTTTGTTCCAAAACCTAGTGAGCCGCCCTGCTGTCTACATAGGCAGCTACCTGTTAAGACGGCATGCTTGGCTAGTTCGGAGCTCTACGTTGGCAATAACATGCAAAGAGTGTCACAATAGCTTGTTGATAAGCTATTGACGCAACGCTCTAGCAAACATCAGAATCCATGCACAGGGATGCACCGATATTACATGTGATTGAATTACATTTGTAATGGACATTTTTGTTTTCCCTGATCCTGGTGCATTCTGGGATTGCATTCTCCCCGCACAATACTTGTGATGCTGCCTTAGAATAAGGCCAACAGAAGCGCGATCATATAATCCGGCTGCTAACCTTTTAAAAGAGAGTTTGCTCACCCATGATGCCTATAGGTAGACGCCTCACAAGGCTTTGGAACAGAGCCAGTGTCACATGACCTTTCTTGCTTTTCTATTAACTCTTTCCCCGCCTGCGTTTTCTAAAAAACCAAAGTTGCCTGCAAGCGCCAGGATCATTTTAGTTAAACAAAATATTTTGTATGGATTTGCGAACATGGAATATATCAAAAGAAAGAACAGAACCGTTGTCTTAAATGATGGGAAATCTTGTCAGCGGTGGGGAAAAAGGCTTTCTTCCAGCTTTTGTAAGTGGTGTGTGATGTTGGCGTGAGAGTTGTGATTGTGTGAGTGAAGTGAGACGGATCCGCTGGACTCTGACAGGTAAGGGTTGGCTATGAACTATCACCTGACCAATTGAGTGAATGCCGTGTACTCGCTAAGGAACATACATTTCTTCATGTAGGACCCCATGAAATGCGTTTTTGTTTTTCTAAATTATATTTTAAAATTTTTTCATTCAAAGTGTTAGTACACCCAGACATGTGGTTCTACACCCGTTCATCTTCAGAACACGAATGAAGATATTTTTGACGAAATCCGATGGTTCAGTGAGAGATAATTTACACTTTCAATGCCAAGAAAGGAACTATTAAAACAGGTCATGTGACTACAGTGGTTCATATGAAGCGCTCAAAAAAAAAAAAACCGTCTTTATTCAACAATATCTAGTGATGGACGATTTCAAAACACTGATTCATGAAGCTTCACGAATCTTTTGTGTCGAATCAGTGATTCAAGATCGTGTATCAAACTGCCACATGAACCATTGGAATTTTGAAAAACTTATATTGTAACGAAGCCTCGTTTACTGAAATCGCGTGACTTTGGCGCTCCGAACCGCTGATTCGAATCAAAAGATTCGTAAAGCTGTGTTTTGAAATCGTCCGTCACTAGATATTGTTGAACAAAGTCGTTATTTTTAAGTTGTCTGTTTTAAAAAGTGTCTTTAGTTCCTTTCTGGGCATTTGAAAGTGTTTATTATCTTACATTTAATATAAAAAAATATGTCCTATATGATATGAGTGTGTTTAGTATGAATGAAATCCAGACTTATTTTTTGATATTATCATGGCTTCACCTCCGTTCGTATTTCCTGTCCCGTGGCCTCATGAGATCGTGAGGAGTCCATGGAACGAGACTTCAGAAGGTAGAAGCTCATCCGGGTACTGTTTTTCAAATTCTATGCGTTAAGACATACTACTATGTTGGCGTATTGTTTTTCGCCTACTATAAAGTAGGAAGTATTCGATTTCAGACGCAGTGCATGAATTAACTTAAATGTATCAAAAATGCTGGTATTCACTAATTCATGAAGCGCCAACAATTCAATGCATCTTTTAAAGTGAAATCAAATGAAAATGTAATACCTTTTACAACAAAATATTGCATTTTTATTTCTTTTAATAAATAAGGTGCTGCACAAGCAGTTTTCTGTTTAAAATAAAACAAGTAAGTGCATTTTATCAGTATATTGAATGTTTCTGTCTTCATTTCTTGAAGTTAAACCAAACTTTTGTTTTGCCGCTTTGCCGTGAAGACCTTGAGTTTCTGTGCGTATCCGTTTATCAGTCGTTCTTGTGGTGAAGTGACTCTCACAGCCGCTCTGGAGTTATGTTCATCAGTTCTGAACATTATAAAACTGTGTTTTAAACCCTTTGCCATAGTTTTCCAGCACGAGTGTTATGAACTTTTAGTTGTAATAAGTCTTGCATAGTCTTGCAACCTTGTGAAAGCATGATTTGTGTCATTGAAAATTGTATATTCTAAAATAAGTTTGTTGTTAAAAAAGGCCTATTTGTAGGTCAATGTGCAAATCTGAGCAAGAAGTTGAGTTATGTAAAGGCAAATCTGCGAGTACTGTTCAGTGCGGTTTTCATCACGGCATTATGTGTGTTGTCTTTTGTTATTGTGGTCACTATGATGGCTTAAAATAGACAAGACTCGTGTTAGTGGTCTTTAATGGCCCATTAATGGCCGCGCTGGCAGAACGATTCACCTCATGTCATTATGTTCAATCACAAGTGAATTCACCAGAAATCTCTTTCAGTATGTCATGTGACCTACATACTTTTAAATGCGCACTTCCCTCGGATCCACCACAAATATATGTCGCGGATGTCTTCGTGTTGGAGCATTTGGTGCCTCCTGCGGTTTTGTAAATTTGGATTGTGAATGTCACTGTCCGTAGAAACAACACTAATAACTAGGTTGACGGAAAGCTCTGACAGTTAAAGTCTTCATCAGTGAATTAATTAATATGCGTCATGTCAACAAGCTGTGCTGGTGAATGTATTAAACCCACAATATTGGCACCCATGTTCGGCAGACAATAGACTTTACTGGGGCTGTCACAATTCCTTGATTTAATCCGAATACTCCGTTTGACAAAATACCAGAAGTGGATCCATGAACCAGATTGTTTTTTAAGGCTGCACGATGTATTAAAACCAGTTCGGACTATACTATAGTATATTCAATAATAAATATATGCGGAGTGTCTATTTACACAGTGCAAATAGCGTCCCTTGTTGTCAGGCGCTATTTACACTAGCTCCGCCCACCAATGTCTGTTGGGGCCGCTCGAATTTTAAAAAGATGCTCCGAATTGAACGTCTTCAGGGGTGCGGCAGTACCTGGCTGTAACCAGATCGACGCAGGTTCGAATCCGACTACTGCCGAGCTTGCGTTTATTTTCCGTAAAAATGAAAGTAATGTTCTAAACATGGACATAAACTGCAAACAATTGCTTAATAATGATAAGTGTTTATTGGGTAGGGTTAGGGGACGCTGTGGGAGGGTTTTTATTCGTAATATAATCATTTACGCTCTATGATATTATTGTTAAAATACAAAAATCCTGAGGTGCAAATCGTATCTGCCAGTATAAAGTATAGATGGCATCTATTACTGTTTACTCTTATTGCAAAGAACTGATACTTTTACGTGTTGTAAATAGAATCTTTTGCTATTTTCACCTAGTGTACATAGCATATCGCTAAATGTGCTGTTTTCACTTAGTATAAATATAGCCACTGCCTATATATGTATATATCCACATATATCTCTCCAGATATATATATATATATAGAGAGAGAGATGGAGAGAGAGAGAGATGGAGAGAGAGAGAGCGAGATGGAGAGATGGGGAGAGAGATAAATGGAGATAGAGAGAGATGGTGAGAGATGGAGAGATAGAGAGAGATGGGGAGAGAGGTAAATGGAGATAGAGAGAGATGGGGAGAGAGGTAAATGGAGATAGAGAGAGATGGTGAGAGATGGAGAGAGATGGTGAGAGATGGAGAGAGAGATGGAGAGAGATGGAGAGAGATGGAGAGAGATGGAGAGAGATGGAGAGAGATGGAGAGAGAGAGAGATGGAGAGAGAGAGAGCGAGATGGAGAGATGGGGAGAGAGATAAATGGAGATAGAGAGAGATGGTGAGAGATGGAGAGATAGAGAGAGATGGGGAGAGAGGTAAATGGAGATAGAGAGAGATGGGGAGAGAGGTAAATGGAGATAGAGAGAGATGGTGAGAGATGGAGAGAGATGGTGAGAGATGGTGAGAGAGAGATGGAGAGAGATGGAGAGAGATGGAGAGAGATGGAGAGAGATGGAGAGGAGATGGAGAGAGATGGAGAGAGATGGAGAGAGATGGAGGAGAGATGGAGAGAGAGAGAGATGGAGAGAGAGAGAGCGAGATGGAGAGATGGGGAGAGAGATAAATGGAGATGGAGAGAGATGGTGAGAGATGGAGAGAGATGGTGAGAGATGGTGAGAGAGAGATGGAGAGAGATGGAGAGAGATGGAGAGAGATGGAGAGAGAGAGAGATGGAGAGAGAGAGATGGGGAGAGAGGTAAATGGAGATAGAGAGAGATGGGGAGAGAGGTAAATGGAGATAGAGAGAGATGGGGAGAGAGGTAAATGGAGATGGAGAGAGATGGTGAGAGATGGAGAGAGAGAGAGAGATGGGGAGAGAGGTAAATGGAGATAGAGAGAGATGGGGAGAGAGGTAAATGGAGATGGAGAGAGATGGTGAGAGATGGAGAGAGATGGTGAGAGATGGTGAGAGAGAGATGGAGAGAGATGGAGAGAGATGGAGAGAGATGGAGAGAGATGGAGAGAGAGAGAGATGGAGAGAGAGAGATGGGGAGAGAGGTAAATGGAGATAGAGAGAGATGGGGAGAGAGGTAAATGGAGATAGAGAGAGATGGGGAGAGAGGTAAATGGAGATGGAGAGAGATGGTGAGAGATGGAGAGAGAGAGAGAGATGGGGAGAGAGAGATGGAGAGAGAGAGAGCGAGATGGAGAGATGGGGAGAGAGATAAATGGAGATAGAGAGAGATGGGGAGAGATAGAGAGAGATGGCGAGAGAGGTAAATGGAGATAGAGAGAGATGGGGAGAGATGGTGAGAGATGGCGAGAGAGGTAAATGGAGATAGAGAGAGATGGGGAGAGAGGTAAATGGAGATAGAGAGAGATGGTGAGAGATGGAGAGAGATGGTGAGAGATGGAGAGAGAGAGATGGAGAGAGATGGAGAGAGATGGAGAGAGATGGAGAGAGATGGAGAGAGATGGAGAGAGAGAGAGATGGAGAGAGAGAGAGCGAGATGGAGAGATGGGGAGAGAGATAAATGGAGATAGAGAGAGATGGTGAGAGATGGAGAGATAGAGAGAGATGGGGAGAGAGGTAAATGGAGATAGAGAGAGATGGGGAGAGAGGTAAATGGAGATAGAGAGAGATGGTGAGAGATGGAGAGAGATGGTGAGAGATGGTGAGAGAGAGATGGAGAGAGATGGAGAGAGATGGAGAGAGATGGAGAGAGATGGAGAGAGATGGAGAGAGATGGAGAGAGAGAGAGATGGAGAGAGAGAGAGCGAGATGGAGAGATGGGGAGAGAGATAAATGGAGATGGAGAGAGATGGTGAGAGATGGAGAGAGATGGTGAGAGATGGTGAGAGAGAGATGGAGAGAGATGGAGAGAGATGGAGAGAGATGGAGAGAGATGGGGAGAGAGGTAAATGGAGATAGAGAGAGATGGGGAGAGAGGTAAATGGAGATAGAGAGAGATGGGGAGAGAGGTAAATGGAGATGGAGAGAGATGGTGAGAGATGGAGAGAGAGAGAGAGATGGGGAGAGAGGTAAATGGAGATAGAGAGAGATGGGGAGAGAGGTAAATGGAGATGGAGAGAGATGGTGAGAGATGGAGAGAGATGGTGAGAGATGGTGAGAGAGAGATGGAGAGAGATGGAGAGAGATGGAGAGAGAGAGAGAGATGGAGAGAGAGAGATGGGGAGAGAGGTAAATGGAGATAGAGAGAGATGGGGAGAGAGGTAAATGGAGATAGAGAGAGATGGGGAGAGAGGTAAATGGAGATGGAGAGAGATGGTGAGAGATGGAGAGAGAGAGAGAGATGGGGAGAGAGAGATGGAGAGAGAGAGAGCGAGATGGAGAGATGGGGAGAGAGATAAATGGAGATAGAGAGAGATGGGGAGAGATAGAGAGAGATGGCGAGAGAGGTAAATGGAGATAGAGAGAGATGGGGAGAGATGGTGAGAGATGGCGAGAGAGGTAAATGGAGATAGAGAGAGATGGGGAGAGATGGTGAGAGATGGAGAGAGATGGTGAGAGATGGAGAGAGAGAGATGGGGAGAGAGGTAAATGGAGATAGAGAGAGATGGGGAGAGAGGTAAATGGAGATAGAGAGAGATGGGGAGAGAGGTAAATGGAGATAGAGAGAGATGGTGAGAGATGGAGAGAGATGGTGAGAGATGGAGAGAGAGAGAGATGGGGAGAGAGAGATGGAGAGAGAGAGAGCGAGATGGAGAGATGGGGAGAGAGATAAATGGAGATGGGGAGAGATAGAGAGAGATGGGGAGAGAGGTAAATGGAGATGGGGAGAGATGGGGAGAGATGGTGAGAGATGGGGAGAGATGGGGAGAGATGGGGAGAGATGGGGAGATGGGGAGAGATGGGGAGAGATGGGGAGAGATGGGGAGAGAGATAGGGAGAGAGGTAAATGGAGATAGAGAGAGAGATGGGGAGAGATGGGGAGAGATGGGGAGAGATGGGGAGAGATGGGGAGAGATGGGGAGAGATGGGGAGAGAGATGGGGAGAGAGATAGGGAGAGAGATAGGGAGAGAGGTAAATGGAGATAGAGAGAGAGATGGGGAGAGATGGGGAGAGATGGGGAGAGATGGGGAGAGATGGGGAGAGATGGGGAGAGATGGGGAGAGATGGGAGAGATGGGGAGAGAGATAGGGAGAGAGGTAAATGGAGATAGAGAGAGAGATGGGGAGAGAGATGGGGAGAGATAGAGATAGATAGATAGAGAGAGAGACAGAGTCCAGAGGTTGATTGTTTACATTATGTATATTATGTATTTTAGCTGTGTTGTTCTATAAAACCATATGATTACTTGCTTTTGATGCTTTACCTGAACCAAACATTGTATATAGCCTGTATTTTAAGTCATTTTAAGGGATATTGTTTGCTTGGGTGTAAAAAATAAAAAATATCGGATTACCAAAATAATCATTAGTGGCAGCCAAAGAATTTACCTTCAACCAAAAGAGGAAGTGGAATCTGTGCGATCAGGCCGTCTTGAGTTCACTGCTGACCTCTACATGTTCCTCTGCGGCAAAAAACAAGAAACAGCCGAGTGTGTAGTAACCAGTGTTGGCTAATGTGCGTGAAGGGTTTTTTTTTAGCTGTTTGTCTTTATTCATGCTTTTTTTTTATTATTATTGCTGCTATCAGGACACTGACAGACCGTCATGTACACGATACATGCGTTTTTGTTTTTTTTTAGGCTATAATGTGCATAAAAATACCAATGTGAGATAGTCAAAGACTTGTTTAAATTATATAAATGCATTTTTGCTGAATGCCGACAATATATGAGGGAAGTATTAGTGTTTTCCTGTCTATCGAACTGAACTGTTAAAGGGGTCATGTGATGCTTCCCTTTTCCTTTAGTGTGTAAAGTGTCTGTCATTCGTTCAATCTAAAACACCTCGATCGAAGTCTAGATGTTACTTCCACAAACGTCCACGTCACGATATGAAATATTAGCATAATCCCTCCCAAAGTCAACCGCAAAAGAAAGAAGGCGAGGTTTCAGTGAAGTGTTGTCGTCGTCTCGCAGAGACACGCCGTGTTTGGAAGCGAAAGCAAAACCTCTTTCGTGTTGAGGTTAATCAGATGTTAAGATATATATTTATAACCCCGCTGTTTGCTTGACGGTGCGTTTTGCAGAGGACCGCTTCCTGAACCCAATTCTGCTGTCAAATCAGAACACCGTTAGATTTTCGGAAGGAGGGGCTTTGACGAAATCGGCGCGTTTCAGACAGACTGCGAATAGAGGAGCCGCAATAATGTACAGTGTGCGGAAAATGTGTTTCTTTCAAATGAAAGAATGTTAATCTATTCTATTACAGCCAGTAATGTAAATAACGAATGTTTTAAAATAACATATGAGCACTAAAGTTAATGTCCCATTTCAAAATCCTCTCAACCAAAACGGAAGAAGAAAAGAAACTTGGCTGATGCCAGTAATTAAAAATCTGGTGAATTTAAGGTCAGTGTATTTGTTGTTGTGCCTAGTAAAAATGTAATCATGTTAGACAGACGAGGAAGAAAATATATATTTTTTTTTTATATGCACCAAAATGTCACACAAGAAGGAACAATATTAATCTATATGCATAAAAAAACTCTTTTGGATACTTTGCCTGACCGACAAATTGCTGAGTCAGTGTTCTGTTTGAACACACTTCAAAAGATCCGACTCATGAAAATGAATCAGAATTCTGGAATATGTTTTCTTAAGTCAGAGATGCTATTAAAAATATCTCAAAGTCCTGACATAGCAGCTCTACATGGTCTATAGGAAATTATTATTGAATAATACTGCAAGTATTTGACATCCTCATCACTGAATCCTAGTAACCCCAGAGCAGCCCCAGGAAAACACTGGGACATCTGACTGTACCAGCTTGAACAATCTCTTCATTTTTGCACTCAGATTCTCAGTATCGCTCTTCTCGGTGCAGATCGCAGCGCTGCATGTCCTCTACAATGGCGGGTTATAAATAGATGTGCTATTGAAAGCACAGGAAAACTCTCCTCTACTGAACGCGTGTCGACTCTGTCTAGGGCTGGGGGGGGGGAACGAATCACATACGAATCGCGATTCCGTCTTCCACCGATTCGAATCTACTCCATTTCATTTTTTTAATAGCGTAAAGAAACAAAGAATACGAACGTTAACGGCTTAAATGCTCTATATACTTTTCTGGCGATCTCGCAAAAGCAAAAAGCGTGTTTGTGTAACGAACAATACCTGCTCCAAACTGATCCGAACCAGCGGATAATCACTTGATTCGATACGTCTCCCAACTTGATGCTCACAAAACCGATCAACCGAAAGACGCACAATCGTGCTTTGAGAGCCGAATATGAAAGACGGCGCCTCAGAGTGAAATAATGCGGTTGCAAAGTGTGTATAATCTCCCTCTCTTCAGTAAAGCTCCACCTGAAGGGTTGCCAGATATCACAAAAAAGCGAAACAACTGTAGCGGGAACAAATATAAAGAATAAAACTAGTATTACTAAAATTCTACAAAAGTAAAAAGCAGAAAATGTCATTTGGTATGAATAGAATAAAATATTTAGATATTATTATAAATTGAAGTAAAACAATAACATGAGATTGGCGAAGTTGAATTATACATATGATTTGTTTGTAATATTAATGAATTGAGGGCACATGTTTTCGAAATTTATAACCAAAATGAAAATATTGCGCGGGTAGGAGGGGGAAAATCGATAAAGCATAGTATTGGGATATTATATTCTGCATTCTGGCTCGTATAAAGGGTAATGAAGTTGGTTTTTTATTAAAAACTGTCAAAATAAACGTCCAAGAAATTGTGACAGAAGTAGTAGAATGTACTTCTCAAAGTGATTATAATCATGTCATTTAAAGTTGATTACAAAGTTGTTTAATGCCTTCAGTTGATTTTACTTGATTGATTTACCACAGTTTTGCATAATAAATCTGCATTAAGTCGTCAATCCAGAAGTGTTAAAACGGACAATACAGAATTTCTGAAAAAATCAAACCTTTCATAGGGCTAAATTATTATAAATTTGCTGAAGTTTTATGCTTCAATTGATTAAAACTGAATCCAGAAAATACGAAATTTGGGAAAAAAATAAAAAAGTTTTCATAAGGCCCTAAAAATGTAATTTTTGTTAAACTTGTAAAAAAAAAATATATATAAAATTATCTAAATTTCATGATTTTACTTAAATAGACATGAATGAAATTTTATTTAACCCTTAAAATAGAATCATAAAAATGAAAGTGGGGGAAAAAATAAAACCGATTTCATAGGGCGTGACTTGATTTTGATGTCAAGTTGTGGCTTTGTTTCTTGATTCTGTGTCGTTGTGTTTTCAGCGAGTTGTCTGTAGTGATAATGTGTGGATGGATTGTGGAGCAGCAGCAGTAGCCGTCGGAGGACGAGGCCCAGGTGATGACGCTCATGTTTGTTTGAAAGGGCAGAACGGAGTCAAAGAATCGGGGCTTTTAAGACGTGTCCTCTAGCATCCTCCTCCTCCTCCTCCTCCTGCCGCTGCATTGTCCGTCTGCTCCATGCATAAGCTGCAGGACGGGTAGAGTGCTGTTAAATATTGCATGCTCCATCCTTAGCGCATGGCTGCAGGCACATGCGGTCAAACACACACGCGGTCAGGCCTATTCAGTGTGTGCATTAATGGACACACTCAGTGCTTTATACACTCCATCACTTCAGGCTACAGACAGACACAAAGCACTGTGAGAGAGACGACGTGTGTGTGTGTGTGTGGTGTCCAGTGACGGCACTCAGAGAGAGTGGACATGCTTTCAGAGAGCGTGTTTTTTTTTTTTTCTTTTCTCTGAGGGGAAATAGTTTTATTTGAATCCCTGCCATCAGATGGCAGTTTTACTTTTGAATTTTGCTCAGAAATGACCACAACTTCTTCGTTACGCCCATAAAGCGAGATACTAGGGCTGGGCGATGTGGCGAAAAACATTTTTTTTTTCTTTAACGAGTCGAATTAAAATGTAACTGCAATATGATTCAATATTAATTGCTCTCTTTATTAACCATCTGGTTGTGATCAACATGCTGTAAATGTAAAACAAAGACAAAATATGCAAGAAATAAGAAGGCGAATACGTGGAAATAATATAATATAAAAAAAATGCAAAATATTTCTTAGCCAAAAAGTAATAGCAATAAATAACACTATTATTAACAGCAAATGTCACCATCGTGCAAACATACTGTAGTAGTTCTTTACGTTTCATTGCTCTAGTTTTCTTTTTGTTTTTGTGTTTGGCCAGATGTGTTTTGCATGTCTCGCATCTTCTGCAGCGTCTCACCAATGAAACGACAATAAAAAAAAAACACGCGGTCACGCTGATAAAAGTTCAACTTGCGTTTAATAACTTTGCTTTTTCCCTCGTTCCGATCGAGAGCGCTTATCATTGCTGAATCGTCACCGTATAATTGTAACGTTTGCTGACATTTTTATTCAAAACCACAATTTCAAATCTTTAAATTCGAATTAATGTAAAAAAAAAGTGTCGTGCCGTTTGTCCCCGTCAACACTGGATTAGTGGTCGGTCAAGACGGGATTTTTGGTTTGCAGATCACACAATTTAATTTAAATACTACAAATAACACATGCACAGCATTGCTGCAATAAAATCTTGTACATAATTATTCTTCAATACTTCAGGTTGATATGCAAACACATACGTTATATAAAAAAACTTCAGTCCCATTTTATATTAAGCATATTTAATTATGTAAATGTGCTTCTGTGGGATACAGGTAAAGAGAGAAATTAACTGCGACATAACAAATGTGAAAAAATCAAGGTGTTTGTTAATACTTTCTGAATTATCTTTAGTCGACAACTACCAGTAAGGAAGTTCCCGGCCACAAATCCACTATTTTACTCATTGAAACCTGAGACGACAAGCTGCTGTTGCTCATGTTTTCATTTCGTGGCTTAATGTGATGATTGTGTCACAACATGGACTTCTAGAGAAAGAAAAGATTTCACTCTGTTGTTTGACGACCCAGATGTTTTCTTTTTTGGGAGTTTGTTAAATCACACACACGTCACTTCAGGAAGTCGGACTGTTGTGTTTAAATTCGGTGTAGGCCAGTATTGTGTTGCAGGTGCTAATAATGTTACAGGCCAAAGCCTGTTTGGACTCTGTATTCAGCTCCGAGTTCACGTCTTATTGTGGGATGGGCTGGTCTCTTTTAGACATCTCTGCTTTTACTCGGATTAATGCAACACACACGGCATTAACCGATCGTGTCTTGGAGTGTCTGAATGTGTGTGAGTGTTTGTGTGCATGTGTGTCTTTGTTCTAGTTTTGCGGCTCACCCCACCCTCCATTTCCTGTTTGTAACACATGCTCTCAGCTGACTCGCGAGGTCATGTGATGGCACTGGTGTGCCATATAACAATCGATGCATCTGCTTCCAGATTTCAGCCATCTGCGGTGAACGCTTTATTACAGCGGTGTGATATTGGCTTTAGACCTTTTAGATCTAATGATTTTGTTAATTAATTCATCTTTTTTCTTTCATTTTCATCCATTTTTTTGGTATGTTTATTCAAAAAGAAGTTGGCCAATGTTTTGTACAAACAACGTGTAAATTCAAAGATGAAATGATGTACACTTTGAGCAAACAACTGGTGAAAACTTTAAAAAAGTAAAAAAAAAAAAAGATTGTTACATGTAGAATTTTAAACCTACGTTTAATGTGCAACAAGAAATATTCGATTAAAATGTATCTTTTAGTCAGAATTATTGTGCTTTTTCTGCGTTGCGCTCCATCCGTTTGCATGTTCGATGAAATGTAACGTTTAACAGTCGTTTAATGTCGTTCTTTCTTTCTTCAGTCAAAAAGAAATGAAGGTTTTTGAGGAAAACGTTCCAGGATTTTTCTCCATATAGTGGAGTTCAATGGGGTTCAACAGGGTCCAAATGTCAGTTTCAGTGCAGCCACATCACATGTGACCTTTCCAACGTGATGATGTAATGCGTAGAGCATCAGAGCAGTGCAAGACGAGCATTTATGCTTAAAATATATAATTTTTTTTAATATATATATATATATATATATATATATATATATATATATATATATAAAATGTCCGATGGTTTCTCTAGATGAGACTCTTATTCCTCGTCTGGATCATGTAGAGTCTTTGAAGCTGCTCTGAAACTGACCCTGTTGAACCCCATTGAAGTCCACTATATGGAGAAAAATCCTGGAATGTTTTCGTCAAAAACCTACAATTCTTTTCGACTGAAGAAAGAAAGACGTCAACATCTTAGATGACATGGAGGGCATTTTAATTCTGAAGTGAACTAATCCTTTAATACCAGGTGGAAACGCATTGATAAAATTGATAAATGCGGTGTGCTAACGTTAATCTTTACCGTCCAGAGCAGTTTCTCATACTAGTTGGATGCAGCGGTTTAGGAATCACGTATTTGCCGGTGATCATGGTCATTCAGAGTGAAAACGGACCCAGATCTTTGAAGTGAATTCTCTGCGAGAGGTCTGTCTGTGTACTTTTGAATGTATTTATAGCCATCCACCGTCACTGTTGCTCCTGTGCACCTTACTTTGAGTAATAAATTATTCCTTTTGTTGCACTATATCCATCTGGTTTTGTGGTCTCTTTGTACAGCACAATGTGCGTTTATTTTTTTCCTATATCCATTTAAATGTTATACCTCTGCAGCCCAGTCCATCTCGGGGTCACAGCATTTATAGAGGCTCGTACAGAATCTGAAATGCCCGTCCCGAGACAAAATGTTTCGTGAATGAATGATTCCTCTGCCAGTGGAAGTTGTACCCTCGCATTCTAAACGCTCGGAGTAGGCAGCTCTGTTGATAATTGGAGCACACATCTATTTTTGTCGCGTTGCGTCACGCCGTGCGCGACAGTCGACGCGCGCTCTCCTGCCGTGCGCACAGCTCTCTTCACTACAATGGCAGTCCTCTGATGTGTGCCAGCACAGGTCGCGGCTCAATCCTCCGTCTCCGAGTATCTCTGGCTTACATTTTTTTTGAAGGATCGCTTTAAAAAAAATTGGGAGCACAGTGAAAAATCTTCTGATCGATGAAAATCAATGGTGAAACTCCCTCGAAATGATTTCCAGGAGCATCTTTTCACAAAAGCAGCTTTTCTCTAAGCTTATTAAATGTATGCGTCAACCTCATATTTAAAAGTATCAATTGATTTTAAATTAAACACGTGCTGTTACCAATTAAATGGGTTCAGCAAAATCTTTGCACTGCAGAGAAGCACGAATGTAAGTGGCGTTTATATGTATTATGTTGCACTGCGACAACTAATCGATTAAAACCGATTATAATCCATAATAAAAATCGTCGACAATATCATTATCATTTAGTCGGGTCTGCCCAAACCATCACGGAAAACTTCCGCCAGTCGCGTCAAATTACGGCACTAAGTTGCGCGTTACTATGGACAAATTGCATGTAAAAATAGCTGCGGGAAGGTGTTGTTTATTTTGAGCTTCGAGAGAATGCGTTGCATGGCTTGTCCTGTCAGGCGCTTTGACAGATGCGTGCGATTTTTATAAGTTTCCTGTTTGCAAAACTTTCATTTTACGGTTATATCCTTGTGTTACAAATTCACGCAACAGTCTGCGCTAAACTTCACCGAATGAGCATCAAACAGACGCATTAGAGAGGGAGACGATTAAAATTCGGCGCTGAAATATCTGTTGGACGTTAAATTTAGGTTTAAAAGTCAGCATTAAGTATTTTATGGGAGCGGTAACTGTGTGTAATTGAATATAAATGTAAAACTTTCTTACATTTACAGGACGGAGAAATGACGGGTTATTGTGTCCAGAGTGAGTGTGTGTTCATCTTGTTTTACGTTATTATTCTATTCATTTTTAATGTACTGGCCTTTTGCTTTGTGACTCTTTTGTGTATAGCATAGTTATAGATATATTCACTATATAACTTTTCTTACAATTCAGTCGTAATATTTTTGCGTGAACCGCCTTCAGCTCATAAAGGAAAACGCAGCGCTCTGTTGACTAGGTCCATGAAAAAACCGTTCGGATCGCTTGTCTCGGTTCGGTTCGTGTGTGCGCCACACATGCGCAGTGTAGCCCCGTATTCAGACAGTGTCGCGCGAACATGCATATAGACAGTAAAAGTGGAGAATATTCATTATTTCCTGTGTAGGCGCTTTTATACGCAATATGTGAACGGCCCCGAATGAAGGCGGAGGCGCCCGTGTCGTTTTTGGATTCATGTTACTTACGATGACAACGGATTATAATATAATAACTAAAGTAGGGGTGCACCGAATGTTCGGCAACCGAAATTATTCGGCCGAAAAAAGCCAAAAAAAGTATTCGGCCGAATAAGTAAAAAGGCCGAATAAATTTTGCCGAACAATGACGTTTTTAATGACGTTTTAACGTTCACATATCGCGTCTTTTCCGCGCGCATATTCTTTATATCCTATGTGGGCGCGCGGTAACCGCGCGCAAACCGGAAGGGACGCGCATGCGGTGCGGCGCGCTTGTTTTTTCCGGGCGCGCCTGTGCCGCGGCGAGATGAAAACATCTCAACTTTTCAGAATGCCGCGAGCGCACCGCAGGTCATGTGACAAGAACCAACCGATCATCTTCGACCTTTCCGTAACAAAACATGGAAATCTCAGCCGAACAGCTGATCATAGCTGTACAGGGGGGTTGTTATATCTCATCTCCATAAATATATCTAGTAGTAAAGCTAAAGCAAGGGCTAAAAATCAATTTATCCCTTGCTGAAACTTTCTCATCGTCAGAATCCACAGTTCATGGTTGCATAGCAACGACAGACGCCACAGAAGCGCGAGCTCCCGAACGCTTGCGAAAGAAGGAGGAAGCGACGCGGCCGCGCTTTACACGCTTTATTAGGCGCGATATGTGAAGTCGGCTTATGTCTAGGACAGTTATTTATTTGTTGTGGGTTCATTGTTGTTGTAGACGTACAGAGTTACATTCTTTCAGCAGTCAGTTATAGGCTATTCAAGAAGAACATAGGCTTCAAAGATGGCCAAATCATTTTTATTTTTTTTATTTTACTAATTTATTCATTTTAAGTTACATTGTGCTTTGTTTGTATAATATCTGCTGGAATGTTAAAAAAAATGTTTTGAAATGATATTTTTGTTATTTGATTTATTTCTCTGAAAAGCAACACAAAATAGTAAAAAGCAAATTTTTACTATTTAATTATTGTAATGGTGAAAAAATTGGCAAAATAAATGGAAAAAATGCGAAACACCACATTCGGTATTCGGCCTTCGGCCAAGCATTTCATTTCGGTGCATCCCTAAACTAAAGCATCGGGGATGTTTATGTTATTACATTATATTATATATTTATCTTTATGTGACAGAGTTTTAGAGTTCCTCTCTTTGTCTTTTACAATATTGTTTTTTGTAAGAGCTACACTGAAGTTGGCAGTTGCAAGTTAAATGCAAGTTAATTTCAATCTTTGTGTGCTAAAAAGGCACACGTTCCTGTAGAGATAACATGCTCCTTTTTTAAAAGCATGTCAATGTGTTCTCTCTCGCTGTATCAGCTTTTACTCAGAGATGGTCCCAATAATGTGCTGAAAGTCAAATTCAGTTAGTGCACGATTACATTACAAAAATGTTAATGCTGGATCCTAAATTTACATTTAGTCATTTAGCAGACGCTTTTATCCAAAGTGAGGAAAACAAACAAGCGATTCTTCATGAATTGGCGAATGGACACAGGAAGTGCTCACAATACTAGTTTCACTCATCGCTCAGTACCATAAGCTGGAGTAGGAAGGGAAAAGGGAAGGAAAGGGTTTTTTTTTTTTTTTTTTATGAGGGGATCAAGTGTTTACGGAAGAGGTGAGTTTTCAGCTGTCTCTTGAATGTTGCCAGGGATTCTGCGTTCCTGATGAAAGTAGGGAGATCATTCCTAAATGGTGGATAATTGAGCTAATAAGCGATATATCATATGCTGAAGGAAATTTCTGGAGTGTTAAAGATTAAAAGAAACAATAACAACAAGAAAACCGTGGGTTTTGTGAACCGTGCCGCCCCTACTGTTGACTGAAAGCGTGAAGACTTGCAGCACGGCCGTAAATGCAGTTATCGATTTGTATTACACAACTAATCCTGATTGGGTCTAAAAATGTCATTTGCAGTGGTTTCTCGTTTGTGTGTGCGGCGATTCGTGAAGCCTCTCAGAACTAATCGTCGTTCAGATTAGAAGTTTGCAGGGAGGAAATCAACGCTTCCATTCGGGACCACGACCGCTTCCCTTGATCACGCCGTCGTTCGCATCACAAGCACCTCTGCCGATCAGATATCGCCGTCCGCTTCGGTCTGAAGCTGCTCGCTTTGCTTTTGCAGGAACTGTGTCAGAGATCACGCCGAACTGATTTTATCTGCCGCGTCGAGTCGTTTGCACTGCACTGTGCTCCGACAGGAAGGAGTTAAGCGCCTGCAGCTCGTGCTGGTGTCTCTGGGGCAGCTGGTCTGGAGGGAGGGGGGTCTTAAATTATTAAACCCCAGCAGAAACAGGGCAGCACGTAATAGACGCAGAGCAGCGCCCTGTTCACCTCCTGTACCGCACCGATTTAGCTGCTCATCCTTTCCAGGATGACTCTGCTTTGTCAAGTTTAAACTGTTAAATGTGGATAAGGCGGTATGAGCAACGACCGAACGAGTTTCTCTGAACCATCTTTCCTGAAAGAAATAAATCACATTAGACCAAGTATGTCCTGTAAATAAAGTCTTTGATGCTTATGTAATTATTTATGGTACATAGACGGGGCTTGAAGCTTACTAAAGATGAATTTCTCAAATGTGTACTAGCTTATAAGGCCATATAAAGAGACATGCGAAAAGTGCACAATGTTTTAAAATATTTTTATAATAATTATGTCATTTATTTATAGTTCTACTTTAAACTGTATGTATAGGCACCTGTTTATTATCCTATATGCTGTCACGTATTTAATTGGGTTAGGATTAAGTGTTGTCCTCCAAACAGGTTTAATAGCTTTGGTAACACTTTACTTTACAGTGTCATTGTTACATGCATTTACTGTAGTAATAACTAAACATTATGCATAATTACATGCAATTAACCCTAAACCAAACCCTACAGTAAGTACATGTAGTTAATTGTCATTTACTCAGTACTTAAATGTATAATTGCACTGTGATACTGACACCTTAAAATAAAGTGTAACCATAACTTTTTATTTCAAAAACAAACAATACAGAACACTAACAATAAGATTTTATAACAATGCATTACGTAGGCTAACATTGAGTAATAGTAATGCATGTGATAAAGTAGTTATTGTTTAGTCCATTAATATTTGCTTTGCATTTACAATGTAAAAAGTATCGCCTACACACACACACACACACACACAAAAATGAGGCAATTATTTGCATCACATTTCTATGTATTTTGATTAAAAAAAAAGCATTAAGTAAAATTCCCTTAGACAAAACTCAAATAAGCCGTCCTCAGATGAGTCAGAGGGTCACCGGGGTAACTGCTGTATTTCTGCTGATCCATCAGCGCCATCTGCTGTCAGAGAGCGAACGTGCATTTTCATTCAGCGCGTGTCCTTCACTCGGCCCGACGCTCATCCGTGTTACTTATTCAATTAATCACCTTTTAAAGATTCATAATCATATTAGACCGTGTTGCTGTTTTTCCGTAACCAAATTGAAAACCTCTTAAAATGATTAGGCGTTTGAGTTTTTTTATTCACACTCATGCTCCTAAATACAGTTTCTACACGTCTATTTTTAGTCTCGAATGTGAGTGAAATGCTTGCACTCTCGAGCCCTGATAGCTAAAACATCACAAGATGTTGCATGCATTAGTGCAACCCCCAAATATGAAAAAGAATGGGGTGGAGATTAAAAAGTATAAAAACAAAAATGATTTTATTTTTTTATACGTGCTGCAAGCTGATAAATGGCCCTAGAGAGTTTGTTGGCCCTTTTCGCAGTGGATTTTTCTCATAGGGGTGAATTCATGTTAATTGGGACACTTTTTGCCATTAAGAGTCGATTGGGAAAAAGTGTCCCAATAAACCAGAGTTCACCCTAAATAACAGGAATGGCAGCGCATAATCAAAGAGAGTTTGTTAGTGTGACCTCTATCAATGTTAAGGCATTTCATGTGGTCTTTAGGCTAATATGCTGTAAAATTGAGGCCCTCTTAAACGTTCATCAAGCTCATTTCCTTCCTGCCCACTACAGAAGTCCTTTCTTCACTGTGTTTCAGGCTTTATTTTGTGATTGCACAGGCTGTATCTGACATCTCCGTCTCCTTTTCGATGTGAAATGACATTTATTAATAAACACATTTAGCTTAGACTTAAGCTGCACGGCGTTCGTCGTGTGCAGGCGTGCGTGGGGCTCAGCAAAACGCCGCGTTTTAAGTGCCGCGCTTCGTGGTTTTGCAGAAAAATAGAAGTTTCGTCTGCAGTGTCGTTTACACAGATGGTAAAAAAGTTATTTCGGAAAATGAAATGCGTGAAACGAATGCAGAAAGCGACTGTCGTAATGAGCAAGTCGACGTGTTTCATCCTGTCGAAACGTATTGGTCGTATCACAGATTCGTTCAGAAATGAAACGCCACAGACATGCCGTGTTTCGCTGTTTGGAGTTAGTTTTTGTTGCTGAAATGCAAAAAATGAATTTAGATCTGCATCGCCACTCAACGTAAGGTGTATCCGAACGATTACTCAACTAGAGCTACATAAATACCCATAATCGATCAATTAATCGGTTAAACCAGCCTCTTAAATATGAAGTGAAATGGGCACTGCTAAATGATCATGTTAATTAACAACCACTTGCTTAATTATAACACACAAAGGTGTGGTTTTAAAACTTAGAAGCTTGGCTTCACTGTGAGTATATGATCTTTTCGATGCTTTTAATATTAGAAGCGCTTTACATGAAAATGTGATCCGTAAAATCATCGTACAGTTTAAAGGTCTCAAGTGGAAGAATACAATCAGTCCCTCCAGAAAAACGCGATTCACGCTTGATTTCATCAGTCAAAGTCCGTATATTTATGCGGGAGTCGCATACGCCGCACTTTCGCCAAATAAATTGCCGATTTCGGCTAGCATGATTTCACAATCCCTGTATTTTCGTTGCAAATTGTCTCATATATCTTAGCAGAAAGTTGAAAAATGTTGCGTTTTCTTCACACAAGTAAAGCGTCGTTATAGCCATGAACCTCATGAAGTGACGTGATGACGCGACGTGAACATCGTCTGCGAACCCCGCGGTGAAACCGTGATGAAGACGCAGATCATTCTCATTCGCCAACAGAAATAAGCGCAAAAGAGCGGAAGCAGTTTCCCGCTGTGTCACGTGACAGTGGGGCGAATTACTCTGCACTCGGAAGTTGACGCTGGAAAAGCACTTGGCCACCGCCAAACATTTGAGGATGGTTACTCGATGTTTTGTAAGTTTGATTCGTGTGTTCATGAAGGTCTGAAATAAACCTTCAATATTCAGTGATTCGGTAGCTTGAAGTATCAGAAATGACTCTTGACATGAAGGCAGAGTCTAGAGAGAACAGGCTGTTGGGAATCGCCTCTCTTTCCTCTTTTGCATCAAACCGCAGTTTATCCCATCGCATTTTTTTAAGAAAACGTGCCGCATGATCAAGGATTTTTGCCCGCAACAATCACACAAAAAAAAATCCGCGTTTTTCTGGACGGACTGAAACGACGCGCTTGTTTTTCAGTTCGACACTAGCGATGTGACTCTGAGAATTTTCCCGCTGGTTAATCGACATGTGACCACACCGGTAATGCTGATGTCACCGGGAGGCGGGGCTTCACCTGTTTGTTTGTTTTTTAAATCGCTTTAATCGGCGTTGTGCATTTACTTTCACTTTAAATTTAGCGGCAATTGCTTGAATGGAGGATGACTGGAAAAACACAACGACAAACTCGCTTATATGAAACAGAACGTTTATTAACAAAACGAATAACACACCACGCTAGGCCTAATATAATATTACGAATTGGCTAACTTAAACAACATATATATATATATATATATATATATAATGAAACCGGAACAGCAGCAGAGAGTAATTCGGCAAAATTCAGTAAAATCGGTTATTTTAAGGCTTGTGTTTTTGGACCCTTGGATTAATTATGTTTCAAAATAAATAACTAGTCCACCGAATCCAGCGGTCCCCAACCTTTTTTGCGCCACGGACCGGTTTAATATCAGACAATATTTTCACGGACCGGCCTTTAAGGTGTGGCGGAGGTATTTTTTAGATATTATAATAAATGTGAATCCAATGTGTAGGCTTACTCGCAACTTTATTAGCAGCGTCCTCGTAACATCGCGCCAACAACGTAACACGAGTAACATCCTCTCTGCCCCCAACGCTCTCTGGTCGCTATGGCAACGTAAAACATGCCTTCAAAATAAGATACACCACAAAAACAATTCTAAAAGGCATGAAAAATACAACTCACTATAACGCTGAATCGGTTTCTCTGTAACGAGACGGTCCCGTCTAGGGCTAATGGGTGTCACGTGACCTAAACAAGCGTTGCTATTCGCCAAGAGCGAGTCATAGACGGACGTAACGGAGAGAATTTGAAGTTGAGACGCTGACTCGCGATGTTCGCAGTACTGAACGCGCCAGAGAGATTTTTTATTTTTTTATTTTAATAAGTTATTTATTCTTTCTGTGCGGCCCGGTACCAAATGACCCACGGACCGGTACCGGTCCGCGGCCCGGGGGTTGGGGACCTCTGACCTAATCCATTGCATGGCTTGAAGACACTAATACACTTAGTATACGTACCTGCTCACTCAGTCTCTCCTCGTGTGTCTGCTGCAGGTGTTTGAGCCGTTTCATCGATTAAATGAGTTGATTAATCGTTATCATCCCTAGTCCACTCACACAGTAAAACCACAATTACAGGATTTTATACAATCTATGCATACATTTATTATAGATAAACTGATTTTATTTGGGTGCAGTGTTTGCAACTAAACGGTGCTGATGCATAACCAAATTAATTTGATGTTCAGAAGTACAGTTTATGTTGGTATTATGTGTGAGATTGGGATTTTGGGGAGTTTATCATACGGTCATGTGTATTTCGTACTTCAAATTCAATGGCGGGTCGTGTCACATGTGGAAAATTATACCGCACAGACTTATTTGAAAGGCGCATTTTAGAGTTACAGCGTTGAGGTGAAGGTAAAGCCGTATCCAGGTTGATGCGGCCGCTGACCCAGTATTAGCAATATTAACGTGACACTTTATCAGCTGGATTATGTGAGGCTTAAACCGCATCTCTGCGTCTAAACGTGGAGCCGGCCAATCAGCCGCTGGCGCTCAGGTGAGGTGTTCATCCAGCGTAGATCTGTTCAGAAGGTCTTTGGTTGTTCGAGACGCAGGAGCTGTGTCTGGGAATACAGAATCCAGGTAAGGCTTTACTGTCCTCTAGAAATGAATCGGCACACCTGAGGGAATTTGAGGGCCGGGGCAGGAAGCGTGAGCTAAATTGTGCACTTTATTTATTATTTTTTTGGGGGGGGGGAGCACTTTTTGTGCTCAGATGGACGTTGTGTTTGAATAAGCAAAGATGTTGCTACTGGAGGAGTGTGTCCTCAAAGACTCGCACTAGTTAGTAAAGTTGGTCGGAGGTTCGTATTCTTGTTCATTTTGATGCGAGATGTGAGTGAAAGTGTCTGCAGTGGATTTGGGTCAGCAGGAGAGTTCATCAGCAGATTTGGTGTTAACCGGATTTGTGCGGACGCGCTGATTCAACTGTGTCCCTGGATTACAGGAGTGACATTGAGAGCGGGACGAGGTCTGTGTCTTATGTCCACTCGCACTTTCCTCTGGTCTCTCTGACCACCAACTCCTGACCCACATAACTCGACAAGCTTGTAACTTTGGATTGAGTTCTTTTGGTGAAAGTGCAGAAGTAAAACCGCCAGGTACGGGTGTATTTTTATGGCTTTTAATTGGTTGAATGACTATTGGGGGAAAAAAGCTAATTGTGTATCTGTGATTTTATGAATGTGTTTGTCTTGCAATTTAGTCTCACTGTTAAATGTTACAAAGACAGTTTTTAATATGGCAAGATGCTCATATATAAATATATAGGAATAAACAGCAAAATTTAGCGACATGCATTTTTAACTAAAAAAAAATGAATGTGTTGTGATGAAAAGGAGTCGTTTGAAATGAGACGCTAGTAAAACATCTGTCTTCACACTCATGCCCACGAGACAAGATCTTGAAACTATCCGTAATTCGGGCCCTTTGAAATCTGTTTGTTTTCCCAAATTCCATTTTTTTTTTTTGATTGTTTGAATTTTTATGGATTCCGTGTTTCATTTATTTTTTAATGTTAAATTAAATGTAAAAAGTAATCAAAAATCATGTCTAATTAATTGAAATCGTAAAACTAAATAGAATTGAACAATAATTAATTTATCAAAAGTTAAAAAAAAAAAAAAGACCTCTTCATATTGTGTTTTATTGTTTCTCTTTTAAGCTTTCTGGGTTCCGTTTGAATTGTTTAATTAAACTTTAATAATCAAAATTCATAAAAACGACAATGTATGAATTTTTTAGGGCCATTTGAAATGTTTTTTCCAATCATTTTTAGGCATAAATCTTCTGAAATTAAACTATTTTAGCTTTATTGTTAAAATTAAAACACGGGAGAAAAATGGATTATTCCTTTTTGTATTAGTGCAAGTATTATTATTTACATTATTATGACGCGGCTGCATTCTACTGTACGATAGTAATATATTTGTCACAATTTCTACGGGTTTGAAGAGCTTTTTACGAAAAGCGGCGATCTGAAGCAAACAGTTTTTCACCGTTTAAGCCATTAAGAGAAAGCGGTTCAACACATCTGAGTTGTTTGTAAGGCTGTTCACACCAAGCAAGAAAATTCCGATTTTTGTTTTTTCTGACCAACGTGAGAAATAAATGCAACCCAAAGCACGAATCTTTTTTTCTTCACAGTGAGATGAATAGAGGTTAGATTAACCATCGCATTGACGGCATGCGAATGTTTCTCAATAGTCGTCGCAAATATCATTCCTGTTGAGTGTCCCCCCCCCCCCCCCCCCCCCCCCCCCCCCCCCCCCCCCCCCCCCCCCCAGCCCCCCCCCCCCCCCCCCCCCCCCCCCCCCCTAATTAAACGCACCCCCCCCCATATTCACTGTACAGTAATGCGATTATCTGTGCTCTGGCTGTGCGATTGTGTTGCCGGGAGACGCGCAGCAACGGTGATCTTTAGCACAGGCTCACTGCACAACACTGTTGCTAAGCAACGGCTTCACGGGTTGGCAAGGACACAGGCGGAGAAAGAGACGTGCTCGCATCCCTTCATTAGTGTTGGAAATGTCTTTTCTCACCGTGTCCAGTGGTAACGGGGCTCTAACTATAGCGCTGATGTCAGCTGTGTTTGTGCATGTTGTGGGTTGAACGGCTGCATAATGTGGCTCGGATATAAATGAGACCCGCTCCGATCAGACGGGTTTGATGCGGGGCGCTCACAAACACCTGGACCAACGACCGTAGAACACGTTTTGATGGCAGTTTAAATTCGTAAACGCTGCCGTCGTGTGTACATGCATGTAAATCAGTTGTTTAGTAATGTGGCGCTTGTGTGTTTTCCAGATCAGTTCGAGCGGCAGTGAGTGGACGGAGTGAAGCCCATCGTCTAGCAGAAGAAAATGAGCGAACTCGACCAGTTGCGTCAGGAGGCTGAACAGCTGAAAAACCAGATCAGAGTCAGTCGCTGCATGCACATGTCACACACACACACACACACACTCGACTGTACCGTACGCTGCCACACATCGCAGTATGACCGTCTACATTCATCTGGACACATTTTCAGGTCTCGATATTTAAGGATTAGTTCACTTCTGAATTCAAATGTCCTGATAGTTCACTCTCCGCCGTGTCATCCAAGATGTTCGTGTCTTTCTTTCTTCAGTGGAAAAGAAATGAAGAGCATTTTCTCCATATAGTGGACTTCAGTGGGGTTCAACAGCTTCGAAGGATCTACATGATCCCAGACGAGGAATAAGAGTCTTATCTAGAGAAACCATCGGACATTTTGTGACAGAGCTGCGCACGATGAGCATTTGTGGTTAAAAAGTATATAATTTGATTTTTTTTTATGTATAAAATGTGTGATGGTTTCTCTAGATCAGACTCTTATTCCTCGTCTGGATCATGTAGAGTCTTTGAAGCTGCACTGAAACTGACCCTGTTGAACCTCACTATATGGAGAAAAACCCTGGAACGTTTTCCTCAAAAACCTTCATTTCTTCTCCACTGAAGAAGGAAAGACACGAACGTCTTGGATGACATGGAGGAGAGTGAATTATCAGGACATTTTAATTCTGAAGTGAACTAATCCTTTAAGCCTCGTCATGTGCTTGTCCTTCTAACAAGTAAATCAGTCCGAGTAAAAAAAAAAAAAAAAAAAAATTGTGGTGTAAATATAAATTATTCTGAAGCAATATGCTAACGATTGAATAATTTACAATGATAAATACAACTGCATTAAATAATTGTGTGAAATATTTAAGTGTACAAACAAGAAATGCTGGAAAGAATGATGAAAAGAGTGAAACATAAACTAAATTGGCAGTAGATGGCGCCAAGTGAGCGTCTTTAATGAGGTGAGTCGTTTAGTCCTGCATTCAAACGATTTGTTCAAACGGCTGATTCATTCAAGAATGAATGAGTCATTGAATCTTTGACTCAACCAATTAGTTTCAAAACGCTCTCCAAACAAGTTTCTCATCCGCACTAAAGGCCGATTTACACTTCAAAGTCGAACTCGTCGAAGATTGTATTAATTAACACCGATTTGATCACAAATTTGTTTGTTTTTACTCACAACCAGGCCTGATGAGTGAGTGGTGAGTTTCTCAAGCCAGCTTCACGCTGTACATGATTTGGCCCCTACAAGATTCCTCTGATCCTAGGCCAAAATCTGAAGTCTGTTCACCAACAGCCGATTAATGATACATTTTAGCTCAAAATGGCGAAATGGGAAATCGAAGCGCGCTTTGGGCTTCATGCTTTCTGGATGGTGCCTGGTTATGACACTTCTCTGCATCTTCTGCATCTGAAGCTAATGTGACTTTATCTGTGTTTTCTTCAAGGATGCACGGAAAGCATGTGCGGATGCCACCCTCTCTCAGGTAGGACTCTTTAAACGTCAAACCGACGTCAGAAGTCATGTTGTTGTATTCAGATGGAGTTTCATTTGGGTGTCGTTTGAACTAGATTTTCTCCTCATGTGTTTCTGACAGATCACAGCCAATATCGAGCCTGTGGGGCGGATTCAGATGCGCACCAGGCGGACACTGAGGGGACACTTGGCAAAGATCTACGCCATGCACTGGGGCACTGACTCAAGGTGATCCCGCTGTGCCGGTTCATCCGTGTCGAGGTCAATAGTGCAGAGGAAGTCATGTTTTATGATCGACGCGTCAAAGATGACTTTCATGTGTCCTAAAACACACTCCACGTTGACCACGACACACCTGATGCCTGAGGTGGTATAATCCTGATCGTGGCAGAAAAAAAAGCAGAAGTTTTAATATTAAGAGAATTAGATTTTTATTTTGAGAACCTCTGTCCCTATAGGAGAAGAAAATTTTGTATATTTTCAAGATAAATTCATTAATCTGGTGCACTTTGAGAGTTGACAGGAAAATATCTCCCTTTGCATTGAAGCAAAATCATAATCATCCATCCTTTTAATTCAGTTCTTGTGAAGAGATGTGATCGTTTTAAATGATGAACGGTTTTAATTTAGGCTTTTATTCCCATATAAACAATGATCAACACTCATAGAACATGGAAGCTTGTGTGTGAGAGTTTGAAAAATACTTCCATGTTTTATAAAAGCTGAATGCGTTTCTATTTATTTTGTTCAGTTCGCTACAGTAATAAGAATTTTAGGGATTTATTTGCACTTTTTTTTTTTTTTTTTACACTAAAGAAAAATGAAGGCGTTTATGCTTAATGTCAGTGTGCAAAAGCTTTTAATGGCTTTAAAAATAGCCTTTAAACAAAATCGAATTGGCCTTTATCACACTTCCGGCTTTGAAAAGCGAAAGCTGTATCAACGGCAGTGCACATATCGTGTGATTTTTGTGACTTCCAATTCATCACAAATACTTCATCTAAACTATGGATGCATGATATTATTGGGAACATCAAAATATAGGCTTGAAATGTAATGATTGGCCCGATATGAAAAATTATGCCGATATGCTTTGCTTTGCTTATGCGCTTGCAATATCTCACTTGAAAAATATTGAATATTGTCAAAAATACAATATCATCCATCCCTAATCTAAGCACGGCTCCATTTGGGGCTTGACAATAAAACAATTATCACTATATAATTTTTCTCAAAAAAATGATAACAAAATGTTTGCTGCAACATGCAAATAATGCTTGTTGTAAACAGTCGATAAGTGATGCTACAGGATCATTTTTTTTGGCCATATCGCCCATTAATTTAGAATAATTAATCAGGTGTGATGTAACAAAAACAAATGGTGTGAGAGTCTGACCAGCTTTTTATATTAAAGAAATGCAAGAATACAATACAAATGCAATATAAAATCATAGTATAATTAATAATGATGAATATTACAATACGGTCTGATTAAACACAAGTGGCATTAAGGAAATCCTTAGAGGATCCGTGTGTGTTTCAGTGCTGTATTCTTCATCTCCTCATCTGTGTCACTGCATCGTTTAACTTTGTGTGAAGCTGTAACTACCACGAACATAATTTCTAATTACATAAATCTTTAGTTACATTGAAACCGGAGCAGTTTGCGTGTTTGTTCTTCTTCGTTCCTATAATGCATGGCATTTCTATGCTATTGCGTACCTGCACATCATGCTTTAGCCGTGACTATATTCACAATAACACGTCCTCTCGAACTTTGTTCTGAAATCTAACGCACATGTTATACGGTTTTCTGCGGGATTATTCTCGGGAGTCTTGAAAACGAGATCCTAGTGCTTTTCATCTGATGTGGTGATTATTAAATTGCATCATGTATGGACGTCATGTGAACGCGGTTTTCTTTTGAAGTGTTATTTTACTACTCTAGTCTTAAAATGGTCCAAATAGAACAGGACTTCCTCTGTACTCAGAGCATACCATACGTCTGCATTCGACATGCTTGATGTACATTTTATAATGATCAGACTTCACAGAATGATCATTTGTGCTCATTTCCACCCTCTCTGTTTTCCAGGCTTCTTGTAAGTGCTTCCCAGGATGGAAAACTTATTATCTGGGACAGCTATACTACAAACAAGGTAAAAGTGAAAGCCAGTGTCATGTTAAATAACTTGAATTCTCTCCCATTGTGAGAACAAAAAATGTCATTTTGTCACTGATTGGACAATAAAACTGAAACACTGGCCAATATATTGTTGGAGGCTTCTTCACTAATTTAAGAGCAGAGTGTGACGTTTGAATTAGCAGAGCAATAGCACAGCTCTACATAAAATACTGCAGTCCGAACAACATAATGGGAGACATATCAGAGTTCACAAGAGACCAGGACAGCAAGTGTATCGAGAGCTGGTATCCAAGGCCATGTAGGACGAACTACATCAAACAGGAGTAACTGTCGACGCGAGGAAACTGTCTGAAAGGGACGTCCAGGTACTAAAAAAACCACACATCTGCCCAACTGCGCACCTCGATTCTTCTGTTTCCACCAAAACTGTTCGCCTGGAGCTTCACAGAGTCAATATTCACGGTCAGCTGCTATAGCCGAACCTTTGGCCGGTTTGATTGGTGCCAACAGTGCCAATCTCGGGCTGTGGACGGTATTGTTCACAGAGGACTCCAACTTAATGGTCTCTCCCACATCTGTGGGAGTTGCGATGCGGGGAAGCCCCAAAAACGCATTTACACGATAACAGTGTCCTAAAAACTGAAACGTTTTTTCTTTGCACACATGAGAACTTTTACAAAACCGTCCCTGTTCACACGGATCCGCGCGATTGACTAAAAACGCTGTATTACGCATGCCAGACGAGTCGTTGGCGATGTGACTTTGTAAAGAAAGACTACATTCTTATACAAACGCGCATACCCATCCACCTTATTTTTACAGTTCACCGCTTCTCGTTATTTTCCTATAGCGGCTAATAAATCGGAAGTCTCGCACATTCACAGAAAACACATTCACAGAATGTGTGAAAAAAAAACCGTTTTCACAGATTCGTGTTTTTGCAGTTGACAAGGGAGCATTTTTTTAAATACTTGCACTTTGAAACCTGTTTTCAGGCCACCAAAATGCCCTTGTCGTGTAAACGAAGGGTAAACGATGCCTTGATTAACAGTGAAGCGCGGCGGTGGATCTGTGATGGTTTGGGATGCAATATCACTGCCGAGGACTATTCTGGAGGACCATGTGCACCTAATGGTTCAAACATTGTGGTGGTGTTGTGTATCAGCATGATAATGAACCAATACACACACACACACAGCAAGACTGGTGACAAATGGTTTGACGAACATGAAAGTGAAGTTGGTCAGCAGAGTCACCAGATCTGAATATTATTGAGTGTTTTTGGAGGAGCGAGTCAGAAAACGTTGTGAAGGACCTGCATCTGTCATTCCCAAGCCACAATATGAGCCTCACTGTTAGTATATCATACGAATCAATGATTGTGGCCTAAATCCAGGTGTTTCAGTTTCATTGTCCAACCCCTGTTCATGTCTGTGATTGGCTACAATGCTCACTGCTTTGAGAAATGCGTTGTAAATGGAAACCTTTAGACACACAAGCACATCAGCGGGTACAAACTTGTGTCTGTGCTCTGAAAGAAAGGCTGGTATTTTATTTTTTGTACCTAAATGGGGGTAGAAATGATTTGCATTGCCTCCAAATATTCATTCCTCAAAGCGTTTAACCTTGTTGGAGGTACTGAACCCCACCAGTTTCCTATGCGCATTCACCGAACCCTTCTCAATAGGAAAAAGCGGAGCGCGTCATC
>CM074315.1:1972601-2015101 GCA_037194245.1 Opsariichthys bidens | reverse complement strand
CATAGAGACCGGAACTAAACGGCGCGTTACTGACAGACTGGGAAGAGAGGAGCTGAACAATGGAGAATATGAGGAAAATGATCAAGCATTAAACCTGTTCTGATAGAGCCCAAAAACAACATCAAGACATTTTAAAAGACTTACAGATCCCCTTTAAATAAATGAGTTCAGAGCAGTTCGCGCACGATAAATACCACACATCTGTGCCAATCTGATCGTACTGTTGGTGAATTATGGCCATGTTTATTTTATGGTGTTTGTATTGTAATATGTTGGAGATGAGTCGTCTGTTTGAATGATTGAGAGCAGTAACGCATATCGTCGACCTTTATGTATTCGTTCATAACCGGTGTGTTGAATAAAGCATGTCTTGAGTAGGGCTGTGCAATACGGACAAAATAATCACATTGCGATTTCTTTTAATCAATATTGTAATTGCGATTTATTTTGCAATTTTGGTAATGCTTCATTCTGAATGTATTCAGTGCAGAACAAAATGTTTCACCATGAAGGAACTGCATTTACAGCTTCATGAACAAAACTGTCATCTTTAAAACAGACGACATCAAATAAATGAAGGTGAACGAACCTGAAATTCCAGTCATAATAAGAAAACTTCAAAAAATGAAGAAACACTGTACAGTAGATGAACTGCTGGATCATCAAAACTGTGTCTTAAAAACAGAAACATGAAATAAATGAGGATTATTTCACTGCTTAAACTCGTATTCAACGCCGCCTTACATTTCTTGTGTGAAATAAGTGCGAGTCGGCATCTTTTGTCCAGCGTTTGACTCCAAAACTCTCTCAAACGACTGATGTTGAATTTCATTTTGATTCTGAACCGCATCCATATTTTTTCCTCTTTCCTCCCGCTTTGCTTTGTTCTCATTTGTGCTGAGCTCTGATTGGTTCACATCTTAAACATGCGCACAGTGACGTTTGCAGTATTCTCAATTAAAATCTAAATAAATGAACACATAAAATTGCAGACTTGTGCGATTTACAAATTGTTTTGCGATGAATTGCACAGCCCTGGTGTTGAGTGTCTTAAACTTTTAGTTGTAGTTTTGTGCTCCAGCTTCTTCAATGAAGTATACTTGAGTAAGAAATGTTTTTCCCTCTCTTTCCAGATCGCATCCGGACTCTAAGGTTGACTGGAAGACCATTCCAAAATGAAAATGTTCGATTTTATTCTCCTCTCTCTCCTTCTCAAACACAACAGAACTGACCCCGACATCTATAAACGACAAAAGAGCAAAAATTTCTCCTTTGGAAAAGAAAAAAAAAGAGCACAATTGTTCCACTCAGCTAGATTGTAGTCGGTAAAGGGGTGAAAGTTGATAATTGTGCATCCTTCTGGGACCATTTTGTGAGAACATAAAGACACTCATTCCACTGCTATTGTCATTATGCTAACGTCATCTATCTTTAACACGAAAGCAGGCGTTTTTTTTCTCTAAAAGAACTTGCTCGATAGCTTTATGGGCCTTTCTTGGACCTCCCCCCCCCCCCCCCCCAGTCAGGATCGCAGGCGTGGTTTTTTTTTTTTTTTTTTTGTCTTCTAGTTTTTAAATATTTTGGGATCAAATTTGTTAAAGCATTCTCAATGTTGTCAAAACTTCTTTACGTAAAGGATTCGATCAGGGGTCCACTAGCTGCTATCAGGCCTGTATATTTAGTCCCAGGAAATTTGATTATTAACTTTTTTTTTTTTTTGCACAATTAATATAATTTTGCAAACACGTTAACTAACCAAGCACGTGCTGTTCATGATGACGAATACTCGATTTTCGAAGACGAAACCATGTCAATTTTAACCGTACTTCCTCTCATGCTTTTTTTTTTTTTGTGGAAAATGTCAAGTCATTAAATGAAGATTAACCAATCATTTTAATAATTTTGTTTTATATTTTTCTTATCCAATTTTTTCTCTCTTTGATGTGGAGGATGTCGAAGGAGGGGTGGGGCAGTTCTTCATTTTTTTTTTTTCGGTTTCGACAGAGGTGCCCGTTTTGTGCTTGGAAAACAGTTACTACTCTGTGAATGACATGTTGTATAAATCAATGTTTGAAAATAATGATATTGAAAACTTTTTAAGTTAAAAAATCAACAAAAAAAAAACTCTTATTTCGGTTGTCTGCCATGGGTGGGAAACTCGTAGAATCGCATGCTGTAGAATTGCTTAAAAGAGGTGCATATGGAACTAAGTCCTTGATGTTTTCTTTCTTTCTTTTCTTTTCTTTTTTTTTTTTTAAATAACCTGTTAAATAGATCACCACAGTATTTATTTTACTTTTCTTTTGCTACTCCGTGCATACACGATTTAGTTTAACTTTCAAAGCTATGCACTTAAGAGAAGCAAACATGTTGATCACAAAAATGAATGGTGAGTTGTTCTGTCCCTGGAGAGTTTGTGAATCCCCACACACACACACACACACACACACACACACTCAAATAACTAGAACAAAGAAATCTCTCTCTCTCTGTAGCAAAAGAAAAATTTCAGATACAAAGACAGTGCTAGAGACATTTTGTAACAAACAGGTTTTCTGTTCTTTAATAAAAAAGGAAAAAAAAATAACGCAGCATTCGAACGGCGGGACTTTTTCTGCCGTTCCCTCTCGACATGTATCAAGAAAAGCGCTCTTTCCTTAGCTGTAGTGGCATTTCTTCCATTCTGTTATTTCTCTGCAACATTCTGTACAAAAACAACAAAAAAAAAGTGCTGTCGTTGTGCGTTAGGCCTGGAGTTGGCAAGAAAAATAAAAGACTAAAAAAAAAAAAAAAGAACTAAATTTGCTTTTCTTTCTCCCTCTCTTCCCTGTCCTCTCCTCGCCTCTCTCCATACGAATAACTTACAGCTCTGCATCCCCCACTGTACCCTTATCCATCTTTTGTATTTAATTTTAAAGTCAGTGTACAACAGAAAGCTGGATGCAAGATAGAAACTATATTAAAATGTACTGTTATTTAAGATGTAATAAAAGCAGTTTGAGACGATCTGATGTTCTTTCTCCTTTTTTATGATGTGCTGCCATCTTCCTGAAAGCAGAAGAGACCGTTGGATCGTGTACAAAATGCATTTTTATGCCAGAGACTGAAGGTTATGCACAGGTTTGTCTATAGGTGGTGCTATGAAACTTTTATAGTATTCTTTGGGCACAGGTGTTGTTTTACATTTCACTGGCATGAACCACATATTGGTCACTCTATCTCTCGCTCTCTTTATATATATATATATATATATATTATAATGCACATCAGTCAGTAAATGCATTACTGTTACCGATACTCACCGCTCTAATCGACCCTTCGCCGGCAATTTGATTGACAGGTGATCTGACCAATCGTAACGCCGAATCCGTCATTTTGTCCGTCAAAGTACTAAATTGAGTTCTTTTTCGCCGCTTATTGCGTCAAATACACACAAAATAATGTCAAATGCCGGTCTTGGCGAGTATTCACGTAAACACCGTCAGTTATGTTTGAAGTGAATGTAAACAGTTGAGAAAGAAAACGCATGTGTAACAGTATATTGGATCCGTGCATCAGGTCATAATTGACTCTTCACCGGCGGTTTGATTGACAGGCGATCTGACCAATCATAATCCGTCATTGTGTCCGTCAAAGTGGTCAGGGGAGTTAGTAGATGAACGTTGGTGAACTTGAATCACGTCTTGAAACAACATTCCTTCTGATGTTCATTCATGTTTATTTGATGCTCTAAATGAACTAGAGATGATCGAGGAGCGACAGCGATCTGTCACCACACATTAAACACGCTATTTATCGACTAAACTTCTTTAAAAAATACTATATTTTAAATATGAAACCGTTTCATACGTCGTCAGTGTCCGCGATGTATTTTTCACTGCGTGAGAACGTGATGTGTGGCGCGAGAGCGGCCATAGCAACAGTAACTAAAGGGGGCGGGGCTTTGCGACGCGTCAATTAATCCAATAAAATTTTAAAAGCTTTGTAGTCTAGTTACAGAAACCTTTACGCGGGAGTCGATCAACTGTTTGCTTACCAACATTCTTCAAATGATCTTTGTTGTTCAACAGAAGAAGCAAATTCATACAACAAAGTATTTAATACTATTTAGTAATTCATACTACAAAGCATTTAAAGGTTTAATATGACAACACTGTTAAGTTTTGGCACTGCGATATGGATCAACGTGAGTCATTTTATTTCGTGATAACGCGATATCAAAACAAGTATACAAACAAGACTGATATAAGAAAGATAGAAATGAAAAATAGCCGATTGGGGGCGAGGAATGCTAATGGCAAAATGCTAAATGAGTCGAACGGTAATATTTGCTCTGAAGGCTCAGGACTCGGTCGCTCGACCCGGAATGCTCTGATATGCCGGTTCGAGAATAAATAAGAGGTAGGTCAAAGGTTATGGAGTTCAAATTTGGTCCTGGAGAGCCACTGTCCTGCAGAGTTTAGCTCCAACCCTAATCTCAAACACCTGAACAAGATAATCAGGATTACTGAAGGCAAATTACATGTACTGTGTCTATTATTATACGCACAGTTTATTTGCATTTTACTGTAGTTGCAGTTGCCGCTGCACTGTGAATATGTTCTTAATATCTTGAGTTGTTTGCTCACATCTATGGACTGTATTTGTAATTTCTCGCTCAATTATTGTTCAAAATGAATCACGTTTTTGAGGTCCTAAACATATGCTCGAAAACTCATGAAAGTGGTGGTGAAAATTTCATATGATATTGGTTTCAGAATTAGGTGTGGCAAAATGGCTCGATGGCGCCCCCTATAAAAATTCAATTACGCGCCTTTCACGCTACTTTTCACACACAGGTTTGAAATTCGGCCCTAAAACCTACAAAACAGTCCCTACAGGAGCAAAATCTTTTGAAAAATCTTTTGAATTTTCTCCGAAAATTTTTTGCCGTTTTTCCAGACGTCGTACTTTAACGAACTCATCAAGATTTTATCAGATAAACGGCATATTTGGTCGGTCTAGTCCAGAGCTTCCCAAACTTAAGAGGGGTGAGGCCCCCCAAAAACATCGCAAAAATCTCCACGACCCCGCCGTTAAAAAATATATACACCGACAAATACATTTAAGTTTGTAAGAATTTCATGTGAATTATGATGTACACATTCTTTACAAATATATTTCAATCCATAACACTAACCTTACATACTTTCAAAAAAAAAATCTAATTTTAGAACAATTGGAATATTTTAATATATTGATTTGGACTTGCTACGGCCCCCCCTGCAATACCGCAACGGCCCACCGGGGGCGCCGCGGCCCACAGTTTTAATCTAAAGGTCTAAACTTCATTAGAGTCCCGGCCTGGAGACATCTACATCCAATTTTCAATTAGTCATAGCGCCACCTGCAGGTAAGTTGGGGTAACAGGAAATGTCATGTTTACACTGTGATTAACTCCTCATTGAGATTTAACCAGAACAAACTCATATTTTGCTCAGTCTAAGTCCCCCTGAAAACAAAATTCAAGCAAATATTCTGTTTATTGATCATAATTAAAACAAAAAAAATTTTTTAGTGAAATGTGCACATAAAATTAAAAGTAAGTCAGTTATACCAATATTACGGCGACAACATAGATGTATTTAAAAGGCTATTGTTATCTATCTAAAAAGTTAAAAGTGGCCAAACACCTCAAATGTCACATTATTTGTAGTAGTTAATTTTTTTATTTAATATTTTCTATCGTGAGGGAATTTTTGTGATACTTTTTGATACGTTTCCACATTTAAACTTGAATTAAGTAATCAATATTTTGTTTTACATTTTTTTAAATAAATAAATAAATATTTTAAATAACCCCTAATTTTAAATAACCCCCCCCCCCCCCTAAAAAAAAAAAAAAATCAAATGTATTTTCGTTTTTTATACCCTCATTCATTCCAATGGCGGTCATTCTTGACCAAAAGTGACTTTTTATTTATTTATTTATTTTAAATTTTCTAACCAAGTTCCACAAGTGAAGTAAAACTAAAAATATAGTTTTTTTAAAGATGAAATATGCGGTATATTTCCAGACATGACACTGTAGTGTTGTAGATGTGAGAGCCCGCAGGTGGCGCTGTTCAATCTATTCAATGAGGAGAAATAAAAATAGCGGACTTTTATTTTGAAATCCGCCCTCTGTCCTCCATGTTGTGTCTGTTCTCAGCATCTCTGCCTCAGTGCTGATGATCCGACCTGTTGAATTCATGCTGAACACCGTCATCTTTCCGAAATGAGAGCTGTTCCCACATGGATAGACAAAGTTCACGACCGGGATAAGGTTGAACAATGGTAAGGCGCGTCATTGTTTTGTAAACATCATTTGCAGGGTAGTTTGGCTTTGGCTAGCAACCGTTGCTATGTAAACAATATGAGCGCCGATGACCCAAGTGTTTATTTTGCATTTATTTCCCTTACATAATCATAGGGGCTTTGTTATATTATATATATAACTTATATATATATATATATATATATATATATATATATATATATATATATATTCACACTCGTCTGTCATGATCATGTTGTTCCAGTATAAATAACAGAAGTCTGTCTGTCTTTCAGTATTTATGATCTCGCCTTCAGACCAGATGGATCTCAGCTCATAGTAGCGGCTGGAAATCGAGTTCTGGTGATGAAACCCCGCAAACACTCACACTTAAAAGGCTGCGACTGCAGCATGTGTCTGCGCATGCGCGCGAGATTAAACAAAGATTAATTAAAAGTCATGGAACAACGCCTAAAATGGTTTTAATGCTCCCGTTTTCTGTTATGTTATGCCAAAAACATTGATCACTTTTATTTTTGGAACCGTGTCTATTCCCATCAGTTCATAATTCAAATAAATGCTCTTTTTCCTTCGCAAAGCCCCGCCCCCTTTAGTTACTGTTGCTATGTCACGCAGTGAAAAATACATTGTGGACACTGACAACGTATGAAACGGTTTCATATTTCAAATACTGTAATTAGGGTTCCAGACTGCGACTAAAATGGTCGCATATGCGATCATTTTTTGAGGATGTGCGAGTAAAAATGTTATGTGGGCGATTTGTGCGAGTGCGTGTGTAACAGAAGGAGGGATCAGCAGCTGCTGCCGTCCGTAACTGTTTTGTTTCCAAAATGAACAATTTATATAATGAACGAGTACATCATGAATCCATTTTCCAAACCGTGTTTTTGTCTTGTCCTGAATCACTACGGTGCGCCTATAATAAGTGTTTATATTCGGACTATTTCAGACCGGGCTCGGCTGCGCTGCGGAGTGTCACAGTACCTGCGTGACTCGTCATAGACAAACAGAGAGAAGTAGTTCCGGCTACAATGTTCTTCCGCAAGACACGTGCAGTTCTGTTGATTAACCCTAGAGAGCGAACGTACACGCGCATTGAACAAAGATGATGAAACGCGCCAATTGGGAATTCAGGAAATTTAGGAATTAAGCCTTCTAAAAATGGAAAGGTCAATAGCTGAATACTTTAAAACAAAGATTGGAGGTCAAGGATGCTGGTGGAAAGGACGAGTCAGCACACAGACAGGTATGCGCACAGGTGGAAAGGCACTAAGTTACTTCAGCAGCGGCGCGAGAGAAAAATGTTTGGCTAAAAAGTGTCAAAGTCAAAAAGTGTTGTGGAGGTAATGTATATAAGCACGTCTCTGTCGCGAAAATTCAAACGCGGCATCATTGCTTAAATTGCGTAATCACTGGTTCATTGATCGCGCTCGCGCTCGCGGTCACGCGCAGTTCTTCTGTCAGCGACTCAAAAACTGACTTGGGAAAATAGACTCAAATGAGAATGAACTGAACATTTTTGGTTTATTTTGTCTGAGCAAGCACAACAAAGAAAGCAAGTAAACTGAATGGGAGAAAATATAGCATTTGCATTTATATTATTAGTTCCATAAAGGCAAACTAAAGTTGAATATTTTCTCATTTACCTTCAACATTCAGCAAATACACACCCATATTAAAACAAATCTCTGAATATCTCATTCACATTTAATTTCACAGACCTTGCAGATTTATTCGAATACAACAGTGAGATTTTCTGAAGTGTTTGTTGCCGCGTGAACGCGCGTGTGTTCTGCGCGTGACCGTCGATCCGTGTGAAATGAATGCGGACTTCAGTTCAGCGTCACTGGAAATATATATATTAGGTTTTATATATAATTATTAAGGCTTTATATACATTCATTAATTTAATTTTCATACTTTTCATATTTCTAAATATGAATTAAAATAAATATAAATTATATATCAGATTTATATCGGTCATCAGCCTCAACTGTTTACATTCACTTCAAACATAACTGACTGTGTTTACGTGAATACTCGCCAAGACCGGCATTTGACATTATTTTGTGTGTATTTGACGCAATAAGCGGCGAAAAAGAACTCAATTTAGTACTTTGACGGACAAAACGGCGGATTCGGGGTTATGATTGGTCAGATCGCCTGTCAATCAAACTGCCCGTGAAGAGTCACTTACTCAAAGAATCCTGAAAAATAAAATGTGGCTTCCACAAAAATGTTTCCAACATTGATAATAAATCAGAAATGTTTCTTGAGCATCCAATCAGCCTATCAGAATGATTTCTGAAGGATCATGTGACACTGGAGACTGGAGGAATGATGCTGAAAGTTACAGTTGGCTATAGATTCACAAGCTGTTTTACATTGTAATAATATTTAACTTCTTTCAGAAACATTGTAATTCTTCCAAACTTGTGAGCGTCAATGTAACAATGTTGCGTTTGTTGTCCGGTGTGTGCAGGTGTACGACACGGCCGACGGGACGCTCATACAGCCGCTGAAGGGACACAAAGACACCGTCTACTGCGTGGCGTACGCTAAAGATGGTGATTATCACACGACTCGTATTCGAGTCTGAGATTCAGATGTCTGTGAGTGCGTGACTCTCCTCCTCTCTCCTGCAGGGAAACGCTTTGCATCCGGTTCAGCAGACAAAAGCATCATCATCTGGACCTCAAAACTGGAGGGCATCCTCAAATACACGTGAGAGTTTCGAAGCTAGGATTGTTTTTCATTGTCGTGATGGACGAAGTTTGAGTCATTTCCCATCATGCTGTGCTCATCAGACTTGTATCCGTGTTTTGTCTCTTAGTCACAATGACTCGATCCAGTGTGTGACGTACAACCCCGTCACACACCAGCTGGCGTCGTGTTCCTCGGGAGACTTCGGTGAGTGTGTGTTTGGACAAACGCAGAAAACTACTGGAATGAGACACATTTACAACTGAAGCAAGAAATAATGTGGAGTTAAAATGAGTTATTATTAATAATTAAGGGTGTGTCGTACGTGCACAACACGGTTCGGTACAGGTTCAATACACATAAGCAGTGGTTTATTGAAGAAATTGTGTTTCTCTCTTTCAATAAATTCAATTATATATTAAAGCAGCATGTATCGGAGATCAAGCACTTAAGGTCTTTAAGCACATATGCGTAAAAGTTTTATGTAGCAAGCATGTAACCGCTTAAATCATAGAAGGACCATTTTCAGCCAAAACAGGCAATTTACCATAGGAAATATGTGGTTTTTAAAGCTTTTTTTTTAAAGCTCGATTTCGTTGTGTTGCGGCTCGAATTCGTTGTTGCGGCTCGATTTCGTTGTGTTGCGGCTCCACTTCGTGGCGTTGCGGCTCCACTTCGTGGCGTTGCGGCTCCGTTTCGTTGTTGCGGCTCCGTGGCGTTGCGGCTCCACTTCGTGGCGTTGCGGCTCCACTTCGTGGCGTTGCGGCTCCGTTTCGTTGTTGCGGCTCCGTTTCGTTGTTGCGGCTCCGTGGCGTTGCGGCTCCACTTCGTGGCGTTGCGGCTCCACTTCGTGGCGTTGCGGCTCCACTTCGTGGCGTTGCGGCTCCACTTCGTGGCGTTGCGGCTCCACTTCGTGGCGTTGCGGCTCCACTTCGTGGCGTTGCGGCTCCACTTCGTGGCGTTGCGGCTCCACTTCGTGGCGTTGCGGCTCCGTGGCGTTGCGGCTCCGTGGCGTTGCAGCTCCGTGGCGTTGCGGCTCCACTTCGTGGCGTTGCGGCTCCGTTGCGTTGCGGCTCCACTTCGTGGCGTTGCGGCTCCACTTCGTGGCGTTGCGGCTCCACTTCGTGGCGTTGCGGCTCCGTTGCGTTGCGGCTCCGTGGCGTTGCGGCTCCACTTCGTGGCGTTGCGGCTCCACTTCGTGGCGTTGCGGCTCCACTTCGTGGCGTTGCGGCTTATTTCCGTTGTGTTGCGGCTCAAACACTGCTCGAGAGATTACACACACATCTAGAGCGTCTGTTCTTCTTCTGCGCTTTTTTCTGTTGTGGCGGTTAGCAAACAGCATTGCATTACCGCATGCGCCCCCTTCTGGATTGAGTGAGGATCACTGACTGTATCCGTCTTCTGACTGCATGAACCGAGACGTCTGTACCATATGGTTCTGTACCGTTACACCCCTAATAATTATTGATTGTTAATTAATTCACGTTATATATAAGCAGGACCTAAAACTAACTTTTTGCCACACATGTCAATGGAAGTCAGACTCTCGTGTGTGTGTGTGTGTCGTAGGTCTGTGGTCTCCAGAGCAGAAGTCTGTCTCCAAACACAAAGTCAGCAGTAAGATCACGTGCTGTGGGTGAGTGTGACGACATCGAGATCTATAATTTTATTCAGAGAGATGTTTAACTGATTGTATTTTAGAATTTTAGTTTTGTATGAATCTTAAATATCACTATCTATGAATTGAATGATTTGTGTTGGTCACTTTGGCCTTGTGGCTGTTCTCAGGTGGACTAATGATGGCCAGTATTTGGCTCTGGGAATGATGAACGGTGTGTGGTGAGCATCAGAAACAAGAACGGAGAAGAGAAGGTGAAGATCGAGCGTCCGGGCGGCTCTTCATCACCCATCTGGTCCATCGCCTGGAACCCGTCCAAGTAAGATGAAGACAACTCAGGATGGTTCACCCAAAAATGAAAATGACCCCATAATTAAATAAAAGAAGAAAGAAACTCAGGTTTTGAATAACTTCAAAGTGACTAAGTGATGACAAAATTTCCATTTTTGGGTGAACAATCCCGTTAAGACAGGAGTGAAGATGTATCGTAGTAAACGATCATGAACTTTAGAGGCCAGAACAACACGAGAGCTCAGGGCAAACATGTGCTCCTAAAACACGTTAACTGTCGTTCTGCACATACGTGTCTTTCTTTCTTGCTGTGATATTTCGCGTGACTGCAGCTGAAGGGTCCCAATACACTCTCGCTCCATCTGCCACACCTTCTGTTGATCTGTGAACGCTTCTGGAACTTGTTTGTCTGTGAAACTCTGAGAGCACAAGAGCTCTCGATCGGGCGATCGGCTTCAGTCCCGCGGCAGACAGCAGGGGGCGCCGCTGCGCCGCTCCTCCTGCTTCAGCTGCTCCTAATACAGTCATTAAAGCATGTTTTACAGAATCACAGAAGGGTTGACTGTGTGTGTGTGTGTGTGTGTTTCAGGGATGAACACAATGATATCTTGGCAGTGGCTGATTGGGGACAGAAGCTGTCTTTCTACCAGCTCAGTGGGAAACAGGTCGGTGTCTAGACTGCGTGATTACAGGCCCCTGGTGTTTTATCAGGCTATTATTGTTATTTATATTTTGACACTGACATGTTTGACACATTAGGCCTCGGGACTGAGAAGACATACTTATGTTCTTAAGTATGAGCTATTTTTATGTTTTGCTCTAAGCAACAAACTACTAAAATCAAAAGACACACGCAATCTTTAAATGGGTGAAAAGTATTGGAAAGTGTTAAATGTCATTTAAACAGCAATGGGTGATTCTCTGAATTTGTTTTTTCTCTCACAATTCTGACTTCTTTTTCTCAGAATTGCGAGATTTAAACTCAGAATTGAAAGTTATAAAGTCAGAATTGGGAGATATAAACTTGCAATACTGACTTTTTTCTTGCAATTGTGAATTTAGTGTGTGAGTTTATATCTCATAATTCTGACTTTTCTCAATATTGTGAGTTTATATCTCATAATTCTGACTTTTCTCAATATTGTGAGTTTATATCTCATAATTCTGACTTTTCTCAATATTGTGAGTTTATATCTCATAATTCTGACTTTTCTCAATATTGTGAGTTTATATCTCATAATTCTGACTTTTCTCAATATTGCGAGTTTATATCTCATAATTCTGACTTTTCTCAATATTGTCAGTTTATATCTCATAATTCTGACTTTTCTCAATATTGTCAGTTTATATCTCATAATTCTGACTTTTCTCAATATTGTGAGTTTATATCTCATAATTCTGACTTTTCTCAATATTCTGAGTTTATATCTCATAATTCTGACTTTTCTCAATATTCTGAGTTTATATCTCATAATTCTGACTTTTCTCAATATTGTGAGTTTATATCTCATAATTCTGACTTTTCTCAATATTCTGAGTTTATATCTCATAATTCTGACTTTTCTCAATATTGCGAGTTTATATCTCATAATTCTGACTTTTCTCAATATTGTCAGTTTATATCTCATAATTCTGACTTTTCTCAATATTGTGAGTTTATATCTCATAATTCTGACTTTTCTCAATATTGCGAGTTTATATCTCATAATTCTGACTTTTCTCAATATTGTGAGTTTATATCTCATAATTCAGACTTTTCTCAATATTGCGAGTTTATATCTCATAATTCTGACTTTTCTCAATATTGTGAGTTTATATCTCATAATTCTGACTTTTCTCAATATTGTCAGTTTATATCTCATAATTCTGACTTTTCTCAATATTGTGAGTTTATATCTCATAATTCTGACTTTTCTCAATATTGTGAGTTTATATCTCATAATTCTGACTTTTCTCAATATTGCGAGTTTATATCTCATAATTATGACTTTTCTCAATATTGTGAGTTTATATCTCATAATTCAGACTTTTCTCAATATTGCGAGTTTATATCTCATAATTCTGACTTTTCTCAATATTGTGAGTTTATATCTCATAATTCTGACTTTTCTCAATATTGTGAGTTTATATCTCATAATTCAGACTTTTCTCAATATTGCGAGTTTATATCTCATAATTCTGACTTTTCTCAATATTGCGAGTTTATATCTCATAATTCTGACTTTTCTCAATATTGTGAGTTTATATCTCATAATTCTGACTTTTCTCAATATTGTGAGTTTATATCTCATAATTCAGACTTTTCTCAATATTGCGAGTTTATATCTCATAATTCTGACTTTTCTCAATATTGCGAGTTTATATCTCATAATTCTGACTTTTCTCAATATTGTGAGTTTATATCTCATAATTCTGACTTTTCTCAATATTGTGAGTTTATATCTCATAATTCTGACTTTTCTCAATATTGTGAGTTTATATCTCATAATTCTGACTTTTCTCAATATTGTGAGTTTATATCTCATAATTCTGACTTTTCTCAATATTGTGAGTTTATATCTCATAATTCAGACTTTTCTCAATATTGCGAGTTTATATCTCATAATTCTGACTTTTCTCAATATTGTGAGTTTATATCTCATAATTCTGACTTTTCTCAATATTGTCAGTTTATATCTCATAATTCTGACTTTTCTCAATATTGCGAGTTTATATCTCATAATTCTGACTTTTCTCAATATTGTGAGTTTATATCTCATAATTCTGACTTTTCTCAATATTGTGAGTTTATATCTCATAATTCTGACTTTTCTCAATATTGTGAGTTTATATCTCATAATTCTGACTTTTCTCAATATTGTCAGTTTATATCTCATAATTATGACTTTTCTCAATATTGTGAGTTTATATCTCATAATTCTGACTTTTCTCAATATTGCGAGTTTATATCTCATAATTCTGACTTTTCTCAATATTGTGAGTTTATATCTCATAATTCTGACTTTTCTCAATATTGTGAGTTTATGTCTCATAATTCAGACTTTTCTCAATATTGCGAGTTTATATCTCATAATTCTGACTTTTCTCAATATTGTGAGTTTATATCTCATAATTCTGACTTTTCTCAATATTGTGAGTTTATATCTCATAATTCAGACTTTTCTCAATATTGCGAGTTTATATCTCATAATTCTGACTTTTCTCAATATTGTGAGTTTATATCTCATAATTCTGACTTTTCTCAATATTGTCAGTTTATATCTCATAATTCTGACTTTTCTCAATATTGCGAGTTTATATCTCATAATTCTGACTTTTCTCAATATTGTGAGTTTATATCTCATAATTCTGACTTTTCTCAATATTGTCAGTTTATATCTCATAATTCTGACTTTTCTCAATATTGCGAGTTTATATCTCATAATTCTGACTTTTCTCAATATTGTGAGTTTATATCTCATAATTCTGACTTTTCTCAATATTGTGAGTTTATATCTCATAATTCTGACTTTTCTCAATATTCTGAGTTTATATCTCATAATTCTGACTTTTATCAATATTGTCAGTTTATATCTCATAATTCTGACTTTTCTCAATATTCTGAGTTTATATCTCATAATTCTGACTTTTCTCAATATTGTGAGTTTATATCTCATAATTCTGACTTTTCTCAATATTGTGAGTTTATATCTCATAATTTTGACTTTTCTCAATATTGTGAGTTTATATCCCATAATTCTGACTTTTCTCAATATTCTGAGTTTATATCTCATAATTCTGACTTTTCTCAATATTCTGAGTTTATATCTCATAATTCTGACTTTTCTCAATATTGTCAGTTTATATCTCATAATTCTGACTTTTCTCAATATTGTGAGTTTATATCTCATAATTCTGACTTTTCTCAATATTGTGAGTTTATTTCTCATAATTCTGACTTTTCTCAATATTGTGAGTTTATATCTCATAATTTTGACTTTTCTCAATATTGTGAGTTTATATCCCATAATTCTGACTTTTCTCAATATTCTGAGTTTATATCTCATAATTCTGACTTTTCTCAATATTCTGAGTTTATATCTCATAATTCTGACTTTTCTCAATATTGTCAGTTTATATCTCATAATTCTGACTTTTCTCAATATTGTCAGTTTATATCTCATAATTCTGACTTTTCTCAATATTGTCAGTTTATATCTCATAATTCTGACTTTTCTCAATATTGTCAGTTTATATCTCATAATTCTGACTTTTCTCAATATTCTGAGTTTATATCTCATAATTCTGACTTTTCTCAATATTCTGAGTTTATATCTCATAATTCTGACTTTTCTCAATATTCTGAGTTTATATCTCATAATTCTGACTTTTCTCAATATTGTCAGTTTATATCTCATAATTCTGACTTTTCTCAATATTGTCAGTTTATATCTCATAATTCTGACTTTTCTCAATATTGTCAGTTTATATCTCATAATTCTGACTTTTCTCAATATTCTGAGTTTATATCTCATAATTCTGACTTTTCTCAATATTGTCAGTTTATATCTCATAATTCTGACTTTTCTCAATATTCTGAGTTTATATCTCATAATTCTGACTTTTCTCAATATTTTCAGTTTATATCTCATAATTCTGACTTTTCTCAATATTGTGAGTTTATATCTCATAATTCTGACTTTTCTCAATATTGTGAGTTTATATCTCATAATTCTGACTTTTCTCAATATTGTGAGTTTATATCTCATAATTCTGACGTTTCTCAATATTCTGAGTTTATATCTCATAATTCTGACTTTATAATCACAATTGCAACTTTATATCACACAATTCTGAGGGAAAAAGTCAGAATTGTGAGATAAAAACTCTCAATGATCTTTTTTGTGTTTGTTTCACACTTATTAGTATTCCAAAGTATTCTAAAGTATTTCGATGAAGTGACTAAACTTGAGTAATGTAACGAAATACGTTACAAATGACTTTTTAAAGCCTGTATTTTGTAATCTGTAGTGAAATACATTTTAAAAGTGACCAGCCCAGTTCTGTTAACAGATAATACTTCTCACACCCGAAAATTGGTTTTTGAATTGATCAGTGTATAAAGTGTGAGAAGTGGTACAGACTTGACTTGGAGTCAATTTCAAATGAGCAAGAAACATTCTCTATAAACACACAGGTTTAATAGTAGGAGTAATGTGGAGCACAAACCATCCAGCGTCCTGGAAAACATTATCTTTACAGCCGATATACATGCTTTGCCCCAGGTGCACATGGGAAGTGTAGTAATTAAGGGAAAATATGCAGCGCTCATTATGCCACTGTAATGTGGAGGCCTCCAGTGCCGTCTGAACAAACACTTCATTACAGCGCCGCTCACAAGAGCTCGTAAAAACAACCGCTGCAGGAAAAGCACGGTCTCATTGATGAGGGGATTTTCATTCAGACGCATGTTCTCAAACACGCTTCAAGCTTAAAGGCACGACATGTACAAGTTTTAGCTTAAAATATCCCAAAACCACTAGAGCAAAGTTACATATTTTGTTGACTTGTGTACTTAAATTATCCCAATCCACAGAAATCAGTCATTTCGCGTCACCCTCGATTTCCGGTTTTACTTTCGTAGAAACGATGGAAGACGCTTTCATATATTGTGTTTTATTAGAACTGTTTTGATACATTTATCGACAGGAAACGGATCATTGTTATTTAGCTCAACACTGTGAGTCTGATTGTTTTAAATCGCTTGTTTTCTCGATTTACTGCATGTTTTTTTACCAACCTTATTCTGTCAAGTGATCGGAGAGCGCTTTTGCCATCATACAACATATTTTTTATTAATTGCATGTCATTTAGCAACACAAATCGTCCAGTTTTGCTGCTTCTAATATGATATTCTAATATCGATTATTGTAGCCGCCGAGCGAACGCCACAGTAACGTTAATAAAACGTTAATACGTGATGATTTCCATCCGTCGGATTGCGTTCCAGCGACGGTGGAGGTGAAGACGACAACTCTCATGATTCACGGTATCATCAAGCGACGCCTTCGTTTTGAATAAGCGCCCTCTAGTGGCGGAAGTTACTTATTGTGCCTTTAAATATACAACCATGTTGAATTTCAGCCCTGAAAATGCTGTTAAATGGGAAATGAAAACCCAGGAATGAAAATCACCCCATGATTTACTCACGTATATGACAATCTTTTTTCAGGCGAACACAATTTGAGTCATATTTAAAAAGGTTTATAATGGTTGTGAATGGCTGTCCAAATTCTGAAGACAAAAAAAAATGCATGCATGCATAAAAAAATGAATCATGCATTCGATTTGCGTCCAAAAAGCGTTAACGCTTTTTTTTTTTTTTCTGTATCCATTTACAAACATTATTTTTAAATGCAAAATAATATGCAAAATGTGTTGATGCTCCCTCTCGCTGCATCAGAGTTTAGATTCGGGTTTAATGCTGAATTCATATTTACCCTCAAATGAACTTTTGTTGTATCTTTTGCAGATTGGAAAGGACCGGCAGCTGAACTTTGACCCTTGCTGCGTGAGCTTCTTCTCGAAGGGCGAGTACATCGTGATGGGCGGCTCGGACAGACAGGCGTCGCTCTACACCAAAGACGGGGTCCGGCTCGGCACCGTGGGCGAGCAGAGCTCGTGGGTTTGGACCTGCCGTGTCAAGCCAGACTCAAATTACGTGGTATTTGTGAATTATTCATGTTAATATTCATTTATAAGGGTGTGTGCGAGTCTACAAAAACATGTCTGCTTCACATTTCATCAAGAAAGAAAGTAAAATGACTAATAATGGTGATTTTCATTACAGTAATACATACAGTATTTGAATTAAATCAATAACTCAAAGTAGCACAATGCATTATAATCATTTAATTCGCTTAAAAGATAACGTCACGATGCAAATGCTCCTAAAATAGACTTGCTTTTTTAAATGCAAAATATAATTTCTTCTTTTTTCTTTGATTGGGGGTGAAATATGTATCTCTCGACTCTATTGAAGGCAGGTTAAAGGTGTCAAATCTTACAGTGCATGTCTAATCAGAAGATGAGATGTGTGAGAACGTGAGTTAATTAATTGTGTGAAAGTCATGACACATGCTGAGCTAAAACTCTCTCAAACTGTGTTTTATGAAGTGTAGGGCATCTTGTTTGATCTAATTTGAACTTTCATAGATGTGAGTGTATCTGAAGGTGTTCTGATCCAGTTCTGCTCTGGCTCTCCGTGGTGTCGTGCAGGTTTTAGGCTGTCAGGACGGCACCATCGCGTTCTTCCAGCTCATCTTCAGCACGGTTCATGGCTTATATAAGGACCGCTACGCCTACAGGGACAGCATGACCGACGTCATCGTGCAGCACCTCATCACCGAGCAGAAAGGTGCCGTGACTTTCCACGTGGCGCTCTCAAATACAGCTGGGGGCGAATAACCATAGGAATTAAATGTATAAATATGTCTGGATGAGAATAGTTTTAGCATGTTGACGAATATGGGAATGGTAACGTATTTGCTCTTGGCAGTCCTATGGTCGGCGTGCATGAATAGACGTACGTAAATCCTGTAGCAGATCTAGGCAGGTGGAGCTGGAGGAGGTAGAGGGTCTCAACCAGACTATTTAAATGTACAGCAAGCCATCTCATTGGCTGCAGGGGCTAATCAGCTTGTGTCATGCGGTTATGATGTGATTGAATGTAAAGGACCGATCAGCCTGCGCCATCTAGAGTTTCATGACTGAACTAGATGTGTGTGTGTGTGTGTATGGCAAGCCGTTTTGACTTTTATTCATTCTCAGGATATGAACTTGTGATCTAAACAATTGCATTTTCACTAGTAAAAATGTTCATTCTTGATATCAGGAATTGTATTTTTGCTAGTGAAATCTCGCCATAGGCTGCCATTCAAATTCAATTGTTGATATCAAGAATTCATTTCTTACTAGTTGAAATTCCAGTTTCACATTTCAGGAAAACAATTCTTACTAGTAAAAATGCAAATTTCTGAGATCAAGAATTACATTGTTGATATCAAGAATAGACATTTGCACAAGTAACAATTGAATTTCTACTAGTAAAAATGTTCATTTCTGATATCTGAAATGAATTCCTGATATCAGTATAATTTCTGATATCTAAAACGGCTTTCTTACTAGTAACAATCACATTCATGATATCAGAAATGAACATTTTTACTGGTTGCAATTCAATAGTTGATATCAAGAATAGACATTTGCACTAGTAACAGTGTAATTGTTGATATCAGATATTTGCATTTTTACTTGTAAGAATTGTATTCCTGATATCAAGAATGAACATTTTAACTAGTGAAAATGCAATTGTTGATATCACAAGTTCATATCCTGAAAATGAATAAAAGTCAAAACGGCTTGCCATAATTGTGTGGTCCATCCAGAATTATTGGCACCATTGTTAAAAATGAATATTTTAAATATGAAATCGTTTCATACGTTGTCAGTGTCCGCGATGTATTTTTCACTGCGTGAGAACATGATGTGTGGCGCGAGAGCGGCCATAGCAACAGTAACTAAAGGGGGCGGGGCTTTGCCGAAGGGTCAATAATACTAAATGATTAGGGAATTTGCTTTTGTGTTTCCTCATGTTTATACTCTTGTGGAACAAGAAGTCATGGCTGGACAATTTCATGCTCCTAGTCACTAAAAAATGTAAATATGAAGGAGAAGATTCTTCTAGAGGTGCCAATAATTGTGGCCAACATGCATTGGAGGAAAACATTTATTTCATAATTGTTCTTCGATGAAACTTTAGAATTTTGTGAACGAAAGATCAAAAGGATAAACAATGCAGATTTATTTTCACAGCCGCCTTAAGTGCTATTAATGAATAATTCTGGAGTTGACCGTATCTGTGCTATTTTATGTAGAACTTTTCAAATCAAGCATGAATCTACACTGATGAAGGAGGAGAAAGATCAAGCAAAAACACAAACTGAACACATTTCAAGTACTTCTTACTTTTGAAAACGGTCCATAACGTCATGATCTTCAGAATATCGACTTGAAAACAGGTTAAAATTTTCATCCACAAACACGATTCCCCACAATCTTGAATTTTTCTCCCAATTTTCCCCTCACAGTGCGAATAAAATGCCGCGAGTTGGTGAAGAAGATCGCCATCTACCGCAGCCGGCTGGCCATTCAGCTTCCGGAGAAGATCCTCATCTACGAGCTTTACTCCGACGACTCCAACGACATGCATTACCGCGTCAAAGAGAAGATCTGCAGACGCTTCGAGTGCAACCTGCTGGTCGTCTGCTCGCAACACATCATTCTCTGTCAGGTAAAGACACACCCCGAGTCTACTGAAGTCTCCGGACGTGCTGTACGTGCCGAATCATGTGATTCTACATCAGAAAGCTATTTGAGATCCATCAGTGAATAAAGCTCAATGCTCCATAATGCGTTTAATCTTAATATTTGATTGATGGATAAAGCCAAGATGACTGTTTTTATTCTCACAATGTAGTTTTATTGCTCATGCATAAGAAACTTTGCACGAAGATCAGCATTTTCCGCCTCATTCTGCTTTTATCTGGTGGTTTTTTTTGGTGTGACATTGACGAGCGCTGTGTTTCGATCGCAGAAACACTCTCGGACATGAGAGTTATTTTTCAATAAAATCAGCAAAAATTAAATGCGGTGCAAACGAATATTTTAGGATTAAAATAATACCGAAGTGAGTTGTTCTGCTGTACAGTAATGATGGTAAACATCTCGATGGCTCTAATGACAGGCTTCATTGTGACCGCGTATGATCTCATATGAACGAAGCGCCGGATCAAACGTTCAGCTGTACAGTGACTGAGACTCTGTTGTGCGCTCAGGTCAGATGTTGACCCGCTCTCTCGTGACATGAAGCAGCCCATTCAAAACACAGACACACACAGAAAGTGTTTTGTCCAGCTAAAACTATAATGCTGGACAGGGCTGGGTGGGTCACTTTTAAAATGTATTTCTCTACAGATTACAAAATACATGCTTTAAAAAGTCATTTGTAACGTATTTCGTTACATTACTCAAGTTTAGTCACTTCATCTAAATACTTTAGAATACTTTGGAATACTAATAAGAGTGAAACAAACACAAAAAAGATCATTGAGAGTTTTTATCTCACAATTCTGACTTTTTCCCTCAGAATTGAGTGATATAAAGTTGCAATTGTGAGTTATAAAGTCAGAATTATGAGATATAAACTCACAATATTCAGAAAAGTCAAAATATGATCAAATAAATCATATGATATTAAATAACAACATTTTTAGGATCCTCTTAAAAGTATGAAACTGAACTCGTCTTTTTCAGACGGTCAGAGTCAGAGAATCACCAATCGCTGTTTAAATGACATTAAAACTCAAAGTAATCACTTTGGTAATCTAAAACACTTTTCAGATGGAACTGTAATCTGATTACCACCCATTTCAAATGAAACACAGTCACTCAAACTTTGTATTTTAAACACGAAACTAAGTTACTCCCCGACCCTAATCCCGTCGATTATGTACATTGTATCAGGGTTTGCACAAGGTGCTTAAAATGCTTGAATTTGACTTCCTGGAAAACCCTTGAAAACAGCCATGAATGTACTTGAAAAGTGAAATATAAATGCTGCAGCCCTAATATATTATATTATATTATATTATATTATATATTTCCAATTATATTATACAGCTTTCAGTCTTCAGGTCAATCATATATTCATGGGGGAAAAATCAGTTTGTCCTTTCAATAATTACGGGGATTTCCCATGACTGAGAGCGCGGGTCAGTGGATGAAGTGAAGAGTCACTCGGAAGCCACTCTGCTTGTTGGTTGTGATGTTCAAAGTTAAAATAATGTACATTTGTACCGCCTCAGCTTGTGTTAATAACTCACTATTAAATTAAAATGACCCCATGATTTACTCGCCCTCAAGCCATCCTGTATGACTTTCTTCTTTCTGACGAACACAATCTGAGTTTATATTCATATCCTGATGCTTCTAAGCTTTATGATGGCAGTGTTTGAAACTCAAGAAGGTGCATCCATCCATCATGAATGTACTCCACACTGTTAATAAAGGCCTTCTGAAGTCAAGCGACGCGTTTATGTAAGAAAAATATTCATATTTAATAAAATTTTGAACTGAGAGAATTTTACACTTTCTTCATAAGTTGAATACAGAAGGCGGTCTGGCCGAAGCTAGTTAATTTACTTTATAATACGTTAAATATGGATATTTTTCTTACACAAACGCATTTCTTCGGCCTTCATTAACCCCCCGGAGCAGTGCGGAGTACATTTATGATGGATGGATGAAAATGGATGATTTTCTTTCCATCCACTGCCATCATAAAGCTTAGGAGCATCAGGATATTTATTAATATAAACTCAGATTGTGTTCGTCAGAAAGAAGAAAGTCATATACACCTAGGATGGCTTGAGGGAGAGTAAATCATGGGGTCATTCTCATTTTAAAGTGAACTAATCCTTTTTATTATTAAATAAGTTGTATTTTGGATACATTCTATCTGTAATTTGAGTAAAAAACAAAAATATATCCACAAATATTGTTGTGCAAACAAGTCATTACTGTGCAGTTATTTACAACGAAATGATTTTGAAATCCTTTCCGTGCGCGTGTGTGTGTGTGCGTGTTTGTGTGTGTGTGTGTGTGTGTGCGTGCGCATGTGTGTGTGTGTGTGCTTGTGCGTGCTTGTGTGTGTGCTTGTGCTTGCGTGTGTGTGTGTGTGTGTAGGAAAAGAGGCTGCAGTGTTTGTCCTTCACGGCCGTCAAAGAGAAGGAGTGGCTGATGGAGTCTCTCATTCGCTACATCAAAGTGATCGGCGGCCCGGCTGGACGAGAGGGGCTTCTGGTGGGACTGAAGAACGGCGCTGTATGTTATATCTATTGATCTTGTGTAATGCTTTTTGTTTCTACACTCTTAGGGTTTGTTCACACTTGTAGTTCGGTTCGTTCGGTTCGTTTGGTTCGGACCAAAAAACAAAAACAAAACATACAGTCCTGGTCCGCTTAGCGTTCACAGTGGCATTTTTAACAGCGAACCTTACGTTACCGAACCGAAGGCGTAGGGATACGGTCACGACCTGATTGGTCGCTTTCATGACGTATATTTGGCGACGGAGCCGAACATTGAAAACAACACTGTGTTCTGGATTAAACGCCTTCATTTCATGCTTTATTTGACCAGCTGAGAATCACGAAGAGCTCATCAAATGTTCAAAACATTCAAAACAGCAGCAGGATTTCAGAAACTTCACCTCCTCGTCGCTCCACGTTTGCCCTCGACTCATTTTGGAGACGCCGATCTTCGAATCAGCTGACTCGTAGTGACATCACATCCTGTTTTTGGTTGGTTTACGTGTCTTTGGTCCGTGTCGCGTTCATGTATCGATGGAACCGCACCAGAGTTGGTTTGGAAGCGGACCGAGACCCGTCTTTTTAGCGCTCTCGGGTTCTGATGGCAACCGCACTCACTGAGCGATCGCACCAGGGTTCGTTTAAATCCAACCGAACATGACGAGTGTGAACGCAGCCTTAGAGAAAAGGTTCAGTGAGGTTCTATGAAGAACTCTAGGGTTCTTGACTCCGTCATGCCAAAAAGGTTCTAAATAAGGAGAAAAGTCTTAAATGATGGCATAATTTTGAAATATTTTAAAACTTTTTCTAGTGATGACATGTTTTCAAGCTGTTTAATTCACAAATTTTAAAACTTTTTACTGATCCACTAATGGAAGTCTTTATATAGAAGCGTTTCTTCTAATTGTGTGTACGAACGCCGTTTTATTTGCTCCGCATGTAAATAGTTGCACATTCAGGTTTTGATGTGTGCAGATCCTGAAGATCTTCGTGGACAACCCGTTCGCCATCACACTGCTGAAACAGAACACGTCTGTGCGCTGTCTGGACATGAGCACGTCACGCAGCAAACTGGCAGTGGTGGACGAGCACAACACGTGCCTGGTGTACGACATTCACACCAAAGAGCTGCTCTTCCAGGTCACGCTCCCATGAGGAAATTACGCGATACCTTCAGTCTGAAGCTTGACTTGTCGGCTGAATGCGTTCTGTCTGTGTCGCAGGAGCCCAATGCGAACAGCGTGGCGTGGAACACGCAGTGCGAGGACATGCTGTGTTTCTCTGGAAGTGGATATCTGAACATCAAGGCCAGTAACTTCCCAGTGCACCAGCAGAAACTGCAGGGCTTCGTAGTGGGTTACAACGGATCCAAGATCTTCTGCCTTCATGTGTATTCAATGGCCGCTGTGGAGGTGCCTCAGGTACGAGAGCAGCAGGAGACGGGGAAATAATGTTTGCGATGTAAAAGACATCCACAGGTGATATTTAACAAGACATTGGCTGTAGGGATGAGAGGCTACATTCAGATTTTTCTCTTAAATATTTCCATTTGTAAAGACATTATTTCACACCTCCTGATTTCACGGAGTAAATAAGCTTGTTTTGTTGGTACTGGAACAACAATCCTTAGTTGTTCCAGTAACCAAATCACAAACCATAACCATGAATATAAACTACAAATATCTGAAAAATGAACTTAATTTATAGGGAAAACAAGATTGTGTGCTTTATCCCACTCTTGTTTTAAGCTCAAACCCACTTATTTTGATCAGTTCTTCAGAAAACAAAACTTAATATCTGAAATAATTTTGCTACTCCAGTAAATATGCAGAAGGTACGGCAAGTATTCAGACCCCCTTTAAATTATATTGCAGCCATTTGCTAAAATCATTTAAGTTCATTTTTTTTCTTCATTAATGTACACACAGCACCCCATATTGACAGAAAAACGCAGAATTCTTGACATTTTTACAGATTTATTAAAGAAGAAAAACTGAAATATCACATGGTCCTAAGTATTTGCTGTGACACTCATATATTTAACTCAGGTGCTGTCCATTTCTTCTGAACATCCTTGAGATGGTTCTACACCTTCATTTGAGTCCATCTGTGTTTGATTATACTGACTTGACTAGGAAAGCCACACACCGGTCTATATAAGATCTTACAGCTCAGAGCGCATGTCAGAGCAAATGAGAATCATGAGGTCAAAGGAACTGCCTGAAGAGCTCAGAGACAGAATTGTGGCAAGCCACAGATCTGGCCAAGGTTACAAAAAAAATTCTGTTCCACTTAAGGTTCCTAAGAGCACAGTGGCCACAGTGACCAGAACCCTTCCTAGAGCTGGCCGTTTGGCCAAACTGAGCTATCAGGGAGAAGAGCCTTGGTGAGAAAGGTAAAGAAGAACCCAAAGATCACTGTGGCTGAGCTCCAGAGATGCAGTTGAGAGATGTTGTAGAAAGTCAACCGTCACTGCAGCCCTCCACCAGTCGGGGCTTTATGGCAGAGTGGTCCGACGGAAGCCTCTCCTTAGTGCAAGACACATGAAAGCCCGCATGGAGTTTGCTAAAAAAAAACACCTGAAGGACTCCAATATGGTGAGAAATAAGATTCTCTGGTCTGTTGAGACCAAGATTGAACTTTTTGGCCTTAATTCTAAGCGGTATGAAAACCAGGCACTGCTCATCACCTGTCCAATACAGTCCCAACAGTGAAGCATGGTGGTGGCAGCATCATGCTGTGGGGGTGTTTTTCAGCTGCAGGGACAGGACGACTGGTTGCAATCGAGGGAAAGATGAAGTACAGGGATATCCTGGATGAAAACCTTCTCCAGAGTGCTCAGGACCTCAGACTGGGACGAAGGTTTACCTTCCAACAAGACAATGACCCTGAGCACACAGCTAAAATAACGAAGGAGTGGCTTCACAACAACTCCGTGACTGTTCTTGAATGGCCCGGCCAGAGCCCTGACTTAAACCCAGTTGAGCATCTCTGGAGAGACCTACTAAATACTGAGCAAAGGGTCTGAATACTCAGGACCATGTGATATTTCAGTTTTTCTTTTTTAATAAATCTGCAAAAATGTCAAGAATTCTGTGTTTTTCTGTCAATATGGGCAATATGCTTTACACTTTCAAACTCCTAGAAAGCTACTATACACATTTTTAAAACAGGTCATGTGACTACAGTGGTTCAACCTTAATATTATAAAGGCATCTGAAAGTACTGCATGGGAAATATTTCTGCTCGAGTTGACTGCGATTATGGCTGATCTGTGCAGTCGGCTCCGATGTATCAGTACCTGGAGCGCCGCATGTTTCAGGAGGCCTATCAGATCGCCTGTCTGGGAGTGACGGACAATGACTGGAGGGATCTGGCCACTGAGGCTTTGGAGGGACTCGATTTCCACACCGCCAAAAAAGTGAGGCATCCGCCACTGCATGACTGTCCTGATGTTCTAAAAACGTTTCTGGACACATCTCTCTCGTTTTGTCTCTCTCATCAGGCGTTCATCAGAGTTCGAGATCTGCGCTATCTGGAGCTCATCAGCAGCATCGAAGTAAGACTTTCACTATTGACTGATATTTAAATTAGCTCAATAATGATTTAACGATTAATATTTAAAATGTAATGAATTGTATTTATACTGATACGTGACGAACAGCAAAATGACCTTAAACAGCCAAATTCACACTGAAAGAAACAGTCTGGATGATGCACTTAATTATCAATGAAACAAAGTGTGGAATATTGGACATTTTCATAAACTCTACAGTCGTAGCTTTACTTATGTAGATGAAGGGGGGCGGGGCTATCAGACTCTCAGTATAGTTTTAGCATGTTATTAAATATAGCAATGCCAACATGTACACAGACATGCTGATTTGAGCATGTAAGATCTGCTGCTGCTGCATAAACAGACATCCTTTAGCAGATCTAGGCAGGTGGAGCTGGGGAGGTGGAGGGGTTCAGAGGAACTCCAGGACTAGCTTACAGTGAATTTGTTTATATAAATGTATATCATCTGACACGCTGAGTTACAGAGTGAAGCACTGTGTCTTTTTACCGGTGAGCAGCTGATATTCCGCAACTCGTTTCGCAGTAAAAGCTACAGCACAAGTGTCGTGCATTACAAAACGCAACTCGCGCTAACTATGCTCACAAATTTGTAATGAGACTCATTCCTAAATCTGTGTCTCATTTGGATGGCTCGCGCATTTGTCAGCATTGATAATGACTTTAGGTATAAATTCCTAGTAAGGCATAAATTACTGTAATTTCTCTCTTTCTTTTCTGAAATGAGGCAGCCTCGGTGACGTATGCGGCCTCCAGAGGGCGTAGCCGTCCAAACGAGACAAAACATAAACAACAAAAGGAAGTTTTAAAGTCTAAGGAGCCCCACATATGACATGCATGTTCCCTTGATTTGCTAAATCATGCGTACAATTCACTATTTCGTTCCCTTGATTTATTAATCATGTGCAAAATGTACTATTTCTCTCCCTCAATTTTTTAAATTCTGTGCACAGTTTACTATTTCGTACCACTGGTTTAGTATTTACGTGAACAGTTAGTGCCATCTTGACAGATTTGAGAATTCAACAATACGTTTCTCACATCAATGGATATGGCAATTTTTGTTCCAATGCTGCCATCATTTTGTTTGAAACCTCTGTGACTTATATGTAGCATGTAAAAGGGTATGAGAAATATCTGCGCTTTCTTTACAGTGAGAAAAAAAATGTAGTCCAGTGATTTATATATTGGAACAGAGCCTAATTGAATTTGTTGTTGACTGAAAATCAGCCCTTGAATGTCAAACGCATGAAACGTTCTGAAATGTCTGCCAATGAAACATTTTATATTGTGTCGTGTGAAAGAAACACAGTCAGGTTTGGAATGGGAATGTTCATGAAAAACATCAACTGTTTCTTTAAATCTGCGTTTGAGTTGATGTGTGTGTCGTGTGTGATGAGGGCGGCTTGTGTTCTGGGAAAGAAAGTTTGTGTTCAGAAATGCTTTTGATGTTTGGAGTTCTGAATGGAAAGAATGAGCTATTGAGTTTCTGATGCCTGCGGGTGGAGACGCCTGAAAGAGTGTGTGTGTGTGTGTGCTTGTTTTGACTATTCTTGTGAGAACCGAATGTCACTAATACTGTGAAATACTTTCTCAACCCATCGACTGGTCCTCACTAGTTTCAAATGATCCAAAAGATGTTTGTATGTCAATCTAGTGATGGTCACATGATTCTGTGATGGTCGGTTTAGGAGTAGAGGTTGAGTTAGGAGAGAGAAAATATCACTGACCTGATAAAAAATCAGTGGAAGTTTGTGTGTGTGTCTATAAAGAAAACAAAGCCTAATTTTAAACACCATTAAAATATGTGTTATTTACCAATAAGAAATCCTTATTAAAGTGTAATTGTACAGTTAAGAGAGTAATATTAATTAACATGGTCTGGTTAAGGATAGTTGCATGTAATTATGCATAATTTACTGTTATTGTAAGTACAGGTGTAACACGGACAATAAAATAAAGTGTTGCCATTTATTCTATAACAATATAATTTTCCACACATTTCTCAATACTGTAATGATGTTTAAACCACACATGTGTGTTTGTCTGGAGTTTTCCCTTGGTGTGTGATGTATGAAACGCGTCTTTTGTCCAGGAGAGGAAGAGGAGGGTGAGAACGATAACCAGCTCTTCCTCGCAGACGTTTACGCATATCAGGGCAAGTTCCACGAGGCCGCCAGACTCTACCGGAGAAGCGGGCAGGACAGCCGCGCGCTCAGCATGTACACCGACCTGCGCATGTTTGAGTACGCCAAGGTGTGTGTGACGCATGCATGTGTGTATCTGCGCGGATTAAATCAGTCATAACTTTGAAAATACTCCCACTTTTATATTAGGTGTCCGTACATGTTTTTACATTTCTGTAATTGCATCTATTTATTAACCCTTAAACCTACCCACACCACCAAACCTGACCTTATCCACCTCAGTTTTACAATTCAACAACAAGCACGTTGAACCTAACAATTATTATTTGATATCAGTAGTTAAAGATACCGCATTAAGTTTCTTTTAGGTTATTATTTAAATGAGGTTTTTTTTCTTTATTATAATATCACTGCATTTTGAGTCACTTCCAAATCTGGTTTGGATCCGATACATATCCGATATCTGGACATCTGACCTCCGTCTAAACAATGTTTGTTCCAGTTCCCCTCAGAACGGCATGCCATCACAAGGTGAGGGCGACACGTTTGCCCATAAAAAGATTATGATATAAATAATGTTGTATTATGAAGCGAGAGCGACTCACTCGCACTAAAACTCACAGATTTTCATTGAGGTGGGAACTTTATATATATATATATATATATATAGGCAAAAAATTGTGCACACCGGGAAATATTCCAACCTCTGCCCTGTGAATATTATAAATAAAACAAGCTGCATTATATTCCTCAGCAATGAGGTGATAACGTCACTGTTTTTTAATTAAGCCAACCCGCTCGCTCTCTCAAGATAATTCATTCAAATTCATTCAAATAAATGTAATCTTACCATGCCACATTATTATTATTTCACCTCAGAATTCGAGATAACGAGTGGGAGATAAAATAACAAAGGAAAATTTCAGTTCAGTCAGATTGTAGTTGTTAACTTATCCATTCGGCCAAATAATCATGGCCTCTCAGCGGGAATTATAGTAGCACGGCCATTGCAAACCCAAGGGTCTGCCATGTGCATAGGTAAGCGATCACCAACCATCATTTGGGTTGGGATTGATGTAATGCATGTGATATCAGATACCAGTCGTGTCTAAAGTGAGTGCAAGCAGGATGTGTGATCAGATCTGTGCATTAAGACTGGTGAAGACTAGTTTTAGAATGAATTCATAGAATGAGTCTCAACATTACAGACTGATTTGAAGCAAAAAAGTATTTGAAAATCTGACAAAAAGGTACAAGATTGTGAACTTGACGGATTTAGTGAGGGAAAGAACTGCAATCCCATGAAGCATTGCGAACAGCATAAAAACTATGGAGAAATATAAAGCTATTCATTTAAAAATGTTCATCATACATACGGAAAGTATTCAGACCCCCTTAAATTTTTCACTCTTTGCAGCCATTTTCTAAAATCATTTAAGTTCATGAAGTTTTTTCCTCATTAATGCAGCCCATATTGACAGAAAAACACAGAATTCTTGACATTTTTGCAGATTTATTAAAAAAGAAACACTGAAATATCACATGGTCGTAAGTATTTCCTGTGACACTCATATATTTATATATATTTATTAGGTGCTGTTCATTTCTTCTGATCATCCTTGAGATGATTCTACACCTTCATTTGAGTCCAGCTGTGTTTGATTATACTGATTGGACTTGATTAGGAAAGCCACACACCTGTCTATATATGTGACCTTACAGCTCAGAGCGCATGTCAGAGCAAATGAGAATCATGAGGTCAAAGGAACTAATATATATATATATAATTTTGAGAACGTATGGAGACTCCGTTACCTCACTCACAGTGCTTCATGGGAGTGGGTGGAGCTAAAGAGATCGTTTGGTCTGTTTTGCTTCTTTTGAATGTCTGATTGGTGGAATTTTGGAATTTTACATTATAATAATGTAGCTTTTTTTTCATTCTGCTGTTAAATAAGATTATTTAACAAAATAAAAAAAAATAAATAATGCAGGCTGATGGCTCCAACAGATGGCTTCCACTTTGTTGAGAAAGTCTAAAGATTTAGAAGTTATCCTCAAAAACATTATCACATTTTTACTTCCAGGACCCTGCAGTGTCACTGGTTCACTCATATGATTGAACCCAGTCTAGAACTTTATATTAGGTGCTTTAACTTACATTAAACGATCAAGCACTTAATAAGACGCTCTCACAGTGTGGTTTTTTTTTTATGTGTGTGTGAAGGACTTCCTCGGCTCAGCGGATCCCAAGGACACTAAACTGCTGATGAAGAAGCAGGCGGACTGGGCGAAGAACAGCAAAGAGCCTCGAGTGGCTGCGGACATGTACCTGACGGCAGGAGAACACATGAAAGCCATCGAGATCATCGGAGAACACGGCTGGATGGACATGTGCGCGCACACACACACACACACATCGATTATAGATACCGTATTGTTCAGGAACATCACCAACTGTATTTGAATAATGAAATACTTCAAGATGTGTAGATGAAATCATTGTATTTCAGTGTGTAGTAGATCCGGATCGCCCTCTTCAATCTCTTTTTATAATACTCCACAAGATACTGCAAATTCATGACATAAATCATCCTCTCGCTCTGTAGGTTGATAGATTTGGCCCGTAAGCTGGATAAAGCGGAGCGGGAGCCGCTGTCCAGATGCGCCGTGTTTTTTAAGAAGTTCAATCATCACGGTTACGCTGCGGAGATTTATAATAAAATGGGGGATCTGAAGGCGCTGGTGCAGCTTCATGTGGACACTAGACACTGGGATGAGGTACGTGTGTGTGTGTGTTTGATTCTGGTCGAGTACATTGTGATCTATTGCATTTTTCCGATAAGGAAAATCTGTAACAAACTCAGGAAACAAAGCAAACCAACTTTATTAAATCTGTAAAAGGATTAAATATCAAAATTCTTTATTTCAGCTGATTTCCATCTGAAAACCTCATATGTATAATCACATGAAATAATGGATCTAAATCAGTTTTGAAATGATCAGAGGAAGTCTGTCAGGTAGATTTCTGCTCAGAAGAGCCTTTGAGCCGCTCTCACGTCCATCAAACGCAAATACACGTATTGTTTGTGTCAAGTGGTCAGTGAGATGACGCCTTCCATGGCAAAACTGTAGGAAAAGGACATTTTAAAATGACTGATTGGCTGCCGTTTGTTCTCAGGCGTTCTCTCTTGTCGAGAAACACGCTCAGTTCAGAGATGACGTTTATGTGCCGTACGCCCAGTGGTTGGCTGAACACGACCGCTTCGAGGAGGCCCAGAAAGGTCAGTGAAACGCACCGTTCACATGAGCGTCTGTGAGTGAGAGAGAGTGTGTGTCTGTTGTCGCTTTGACAAGTTTCACATGCCTGTTGCTGATAATGATAGCTAAAATTTGCTTTACAAATTGCATTGTGTTAAATAGGATTCATTTTAACAACTTATTAAGTACAGGAATAAAACAAATGTACACCAGATGTACCATGTGAAGTTTCAGCTCAAAATCCCCCACAGATCATTTATTATCGCTTGTCAAATTATTTGGATGTGAGGAGCAAAAACACGCCGTTTTGGTGCGCGTCCCTTTAAATGCAGATGAGCTGCTGCTCCAGAAGAGGGCGGAGCTTTAACAGCTCCACAACAACAAAGCTGGAGAATCTCACGCGTCTGCGTGAGGAAAGTGTTGGAGAGACTCAGGAAGACGTTTCTGAACGGTTCGTGGATAAATTGACGTCGTTGCTGTGGAGTTGATCACGTTCGTCTTTTTTCCTTGAATCGACCCTCGTTTGTGAAGCGGTCCGGCGTAAAATGAACAACACTCGACGACAACAACTCTAAAGCAGCCTGACATGGCCCCGCCCCCTTTGATTTGTGTTCTCGGGGGCGGGGTTTATGTAAATTTTAGGGTTAGTAACCCAGAAAGAAGCTCGTTATAGTCCATACCAGCCGTTTGTTAAACAGATTTCTGTAAAAGAAAAAATCTCTCTTTGTGTTGAACTTTTAAAAAGTGAAATCATAATCAAGGACCCTTTTGAGATATCTATCTGTATATAAAACCGGAGCGGTCGTTGCTGCGCTCGGATCTGACTGCAGGATTATGGGTAGTGTAGTTTTGTCACTCACAGGCTTCAGAGGAAGCGAATATTACTCTCATTGAAGGTCTGTGTGTATTATATTTAAAAACCAGTGTTGGTTTAGATGCTTGATCTGGAAACGTGTGACACATTTATCAGGCACAATTGCTTTTCTAAATGCTTTAAATTTGATGCAACTCTAATTTCCATCTCTTCATGTTTTTCAGCCTTCCACAAAGCGGGGCGTCAGGCGGAGGCCGTGCGAGTGCTGGAGCAGCTTACCCATAATGCCGTGGTGGAGAGCCGGTTCAATGACGCCTCGTACTACTACTGGATGCTGTCCATGCAGTGCCTGGACATCGCCAGAGGTGTGTATGAGCACTTCTTATCCTTTTACAGTGAGAAACCGATGAGAAAGATGAATGTGAATATGCACTTTTCTAGATAACACAGAGAAGAAGGAGGAGATGCTGAAGAAGTTTCACAGTTTCCAGCACTTGGCTGAGCTTTATCACGTCTATCATTCTGTCCATCGATACATGGTAAGTCTGATGGACTCAGACGGTTGAAAGAACTCAATTTCTCAGAGGAAATCATTATTCTAGACTTTTTAAGCCCGTTCACGTCAAGAACGATAACTAGTTTTGTTCATCCTTTCTAAGCATTTTGTCACCTAAAAACACTAAAAACCTGAGAGTGGAGTTTATTGTGTCCTGCAGGTTTTGTGTGAATGCATTACAGATCATTTCAAATAGAGCTTGTGTTCTGGTTGATATGAGATCTGCTCTTCATATTTCAGTCAGAGCCCTTTAGTTCCAACATGCCTGAAATTCTCTTCAACATCTCCCGGTTTCTCTTCCACAACCTGAGCAGAGACGTGCCCATGGGCATCTCCAAAGTGTATCCTTCACTCACTTGCACACACTCGTGACGTTTGGAGGGTTTCGGTGAGACACTCGTTGATTAGTGTTGAGCTGGACTGAAGTGTTGACAGAGCTGATGTGCGCCGTGATCATTGACCTTTGTGTGTGTGTGTTGAATACTGAATAAACCCTTTCTTAACAGGTCAAAACACTTGAATTAAGTGTGTTTTTTAAGAGTATGATCATCAGACATCACTACACACGCCTCGTATCTCTGACGTTGTTCTTCTCACTTTCTCTGTGTTTATTTTGGGAGAGTTCAGATCCATGATGCTTTATTTTTTCTAGTGATGATTCTGGATGTGTTGGGGGAAATTACTTTAAAAAGTAACTAATTACACATTACTTTTCATGACTCACTGAGAAGCTGAGGCTTCTTCTTTTTTTTACAAGTGTTTATATTCAACAACTTAACTTGTATAACAAACATAATCTTCATTTTCTTTTAAAACACATTGGCAATATTATTATATTCTGAGCACTTTGAATATTTCCTGACCCCTAGAGCGACGTGTGCCATGCAAGAGATCTTTTATATATTTAAGATCTCTTAATATAACCTGTAATGTGAGTTATATTACATACCTCACTACTCTTCTATTGAGTATTGAAAGTATAGTGCTTTGTTACATGTAATTCACATGTTACTACAAAAAAGTAATTGATTATGTAATGCACGTTACTTGTTACGTCAAAAAATCAGAATGCACATTTAATGCATTGTTACATTAAAAAAGTAAAAAAAAAATCAGATTACCTAATTCACTTTACTTGTAATGCATTAATAAAAACGTTACATTAAAAAAGTAATCGGATTACGTAATGTGCTTTTCTTGAGGTTGTTCTATGTATTTGAAATTTTAAATCGACACATTTGTTGAAAACATTCATAAAGCAAATACGAATGCAATGAGAGTCATGCATGATGTTTTTACTGTTTGCGGTTGCTGCAGCAGCAGCAGCGTAACTGTTGTTTGGATCCTTGACACGAGGTTCAGAGACACGCTGTATGCTCTGGCAAAGCAGAGTAAAGTTCTGGGAGCGTATAAGGTCGCGCGACACGCCTTCGAGAAACTCCAGGGCCTGAAGATCCCGTCCCGCTATCAGGAGAGCATGGAGCTCAGCTGCCTGACGGTCCGATCCAAACCCTATCGTGACAGCGAGGTGCGTGTGCGTGTTACAGCTGTTTGCAGAAGTGGTTCCTGTTGGTCAAAGCTTGTGTTTGTGCAGGATTTGATCCCGATGTGTTACCGCTGCTCCACCAACAACCCTTTGCTGAATAACCAGGGCAACTCCTGCATCAACTGCAGACAGCCGTTCATATTTTCTGCCTCCTCTTATGGTGAGCTGCTCATAAATCTTGCGTTATTGTCATTAAGTTGCTGAAAAAGCAGGAATGCATGAACAGTTGGTGTGTTGTTCTACTGTTTCTTCTTGTTTTTAGTCGACCATCTGGTCTTTTGTTTTTTGGCAAACCTTTTCACAGTGTTGGTCAAATCTGCACCTAAAATGGGTCACTTCAGTTGGGTGTTTTGCGGAGAATGAAGACTGTCATTGGTTTTACATGTTTGTGTGTTTAGAGGTTCTTCCGCTGGTGGAGTTTTATCTGGAGGAGGATATCTCGGATGAGGAGGCCGTGTCTCTGATTGACCTGGAAGTTCCTCGTGTGGAGAGAAACGGCAGCTGGCAGGAGATGGCCGGTGGAGGTAACATCTCATTCACATCACATCCTTGCATATGCAGGGCAGAAGAGCCAACGAAAGGCTTTAGGGAGACTAGAAACCAGCAGCATTTAAAAAAAAAAAAAAAAAAAAAAAAAAAGTAGTCAGCGTTTTTGGTCATTTTCACAAAATTTCATGCCCCCCATAATATTTTGTTGTATGAAAATCTGAATATGCAATATATTAAAAGAAACAACAGAGACTCCAAACAAAAGGTTTAATTTGAACTAAAAGGCACATTTTTAAGCTTTTCGTCTGGATCAGATTCAGAACGAGTCCATCAACACCACCAAAGCTTCACGGTCCTAAACCATTTCCTGGGTTGACATTTCACTCGATAACATTAGGCCGTTTTGATTTAAATGCTGTTTATTTTTCATATGCATCTGCTTATATCGCTCGTTTCTGCTGCTTCTTTTCCTGTGTTTTGATCAGTGGATACTGGACTCATTCAGGAGAGGTGGGATAGCGCCCCCTAGTGTATTACAGTGAAAACATGGAAAGCCATGAAATCTCCTCTATGGCAGGAAGCGTTTTCTCATAAGGGCGGGGAGAGACAATCAAACCATCTTGAATGAGTTCAAACGTAGATTTGCCTGATCATTAAAAAGTACAGAAAACCTTTGCTGGAAAACCATGTTGGCACATTCAAAAATGTAATTTCACTGAAAAGCAAACAAAGTAGGCAGTGGACGTACAGTGTGTGTGTGTGTGTGTCAGAATCTCAGTGTCTGAAGCTGGACGATGGGACCGAAGACCCAGAGGACGACCCCTTTACAGCCAAACTCAGCTTTGAGGTGAGACTGACGGCGAACAAAAACAAACATGAAATCATTTGAAATACACATTCCTGGTGTTACTTCATTAGTGCAAATTATTGTTATAATTATTATGATTTCATCATAATGAGCTGGAGCATCACAGCAACTGCACCAATTAGCAATTAAGATGATTTTAGGCAAAATAGGTGACCAGATTGGTGTGGTGTGTGTCACAATGACACATGCAAAGTTTGTCAGAGTATTGCAAAGACACTTTATACGAGAACTGTTTCGTCTATCAACACGAAATGCATACATTTTTGCTGGCATGATGCAATTCAATTTTGGTGGAAGTCGGATCAAGGGACTTGGAGGAGTAGGTTTTTAAAGAAATTGAAATGGCGGACAGGAAGTTCAGCTGACTGACAAAATTGGTATTGTTCTCGGCATGACCCAAGGAGTCTGTTAAGATCTCATTGCATTGTTTTTGAGTATCTTCAGGGCACTTATTGGGTATATTTTGGGGCATTAGCATTTTTGCTAATATGGCGTGTAATGTAATATACTTTTAATGCATAAAACTGCAAATAAGATGCGTAATATGAGAATGAACCTCGTTGGTTCTCGTTGAAGCTCAAACGTGATGCAACTACAAGTTTCAGAAATAAAATGTTCCGTGAACAATGTTAAAGATCAGATAACTTTGAACCGGAAGAACGTTTGTTCATAACGTTGAGAGAACGTTCCCGGTGGGCTGGGCTGTGGCTGATCCGGTCTGGTGATTGACAGCAGGGTGGCCGGGAGTTCGTGCCGGTGGTCGTGAGTCGGGCGGTGTTGCGCTCCATGTCCAGACGGGATGTTCTGATCAAACGCTGGCCCAAACCTCTCAGCTGGCAGTACTACAGATCTCTGCTGCCCGACGTCAGCATCACCATGTGTCCGTCCTGCTTCCAGGTACGCAGACATCGGCTTCATGTGTTCGGCTTGTTTCTGGTGACGTCTGATTGCATTGTGTCGTGTTTTTAAAGATGTTTCACAGCGAGGACTACGAGCTGTTGGTTCTTCAGCACAACTGCTGTCCGTACTGCCGCAGACCCATCGACGAGCCCAGCTAGCACGACCGCATGTGCTCGGTTTGATCAGGATTGAGCCGCTAGAATCCGCCAGTAAATGCCAGCTCAGCGCAGCTCCGATAGGATTACCCGGATCGACCGGCCAAAGCAGATTACACCGCGTGTCCATGTGTGTCCATACATGCTCCTTATCACACGTCCATAAACGCACACAAGCTCATTCCATTTAAACGCCGTCACTCGTTTGTGAGCGTCGTTTAAAATAAAGATTTCATATTTATGTCTCTAACGTGTGTCTCTTTTCTTAGAGTAGAGCCGAAGTGTGTTTATATATTCTTTACAGTCAAGCTCTACTCTTCAGAGCGGATCGGACCATTTTTCTATGTACACGTGAAGTATTATTCACTTGAGTATTTTGAACGCAGAACCAATTTCTTTTCTCTCTCCTCAAATCCATTGTCCATCTCGTAAGCGTATCGATATCCATTGTGAGTTCCATGTTTTCTGAGATTCGTCTCGCTCTGAAATGTTCCTGTTCGATGAAATTACAGACAACTCGTTGTCCCTCGCTCTCTCTTTCCACCCTGTTTATTTGCATTCGTCATTCGTTCAGCGATATTCATTGTTTTTGCCTTTGTGTCAGTAGCAAGTGTAAATATAGCAGCAGCAATTAAGGGGCGAGGCACAAGGGAAGAAGACACGATGAGCTGGAGCATCACAGCAACTGCACCAATTAGCAATTAAGATGATTTTAGGCAAAATAGGTGACCAGATTGGTGCGGTCAGAGTGAGGTCACAATGACACATGCAAACGCAGTCTCTTCACTTTGTTGAGGCGGTATATGAAAACTGTTTTGTCTATCAACACGAAATCCATAAATGTTTGCTGGCATGGTCTGAAGATGATGCAATTCGATTTTGGTGGATCAAGGGACTTGGAGGAGTAGGTTTTTAAAGAAATTAGAATGGCGAACTGGAAGTTCAGCTGACTGACAAAATTGGTATTGTTCTCGGCATGACCCAAGGAGTCTTAAGATTTCATCGCAATAGGCTAATTTAATCAAAAGCAGAATATTAGCAATTTTGGAAAACTTTTTCTGAAGTTTTTGAGTATCTTCAGGGCACTTATTGGGTATATTTTGGGGCATTTAAAATGCTAATATGACATCGGCACATCGGTACATCGTTCGACCAAATCTAAAAAGACCAGTTTTGTGATTATTTTAAACTTTTTTTGGGCCAAACCATTCAGAATTTTTCATATCTCTTGACGAGATGGCACTGTGCAGGTAACCTCAGGTCACGGTTGTCATTACACACACCACGTTTGGTCAGAGCACGCTAAACAGCGTGAATTCCACAACTTTTCTGTTGATCTGGTTTAAATTTTGTGAAAATTGGAGCAACAAACTGGGTTTTTTGGAAAATTTTCATACCTGAATATGATGCAATCGAATCGGCTTGAGCCAAGGAATCAAAGGAAGAAAATTCGTTTTTAGCCCTTACGGTTGAATTAGAGACTCCAAAATCACTGTGATTAATGTTCAGACTGTCCTCTACCTATGTGCCAAATTTCATAACTTTCCTGCAAGCCGTTCTATAGGTTGCCATAGTCTTAGAAGTGGAAGAAGAACCACAATAAGAGTACTAACGATTACCACAGGTGCCATAGCAGTTTTGGTGCTTGGCCTCTAAGAAAGTGTAAGAAGTGTGTGTGTGTGTGGATGCACTTGATCAGAGCAGAAGAACTAGAAGTCTAGATCTGGATGAAGACTAGTTCATGAAACTCCATCAAACTTGCAATTGTAGAAGCAAAACCTTCAGTGTCGCCTGTCCTTTTGTGGGCCTTTCGATGTAGATTTCTTCTAAGTTGCATGGTGGAAAATGAAAGTGTTGCTGTGTTTACAGCCGGTTTACCTTCACGGATTATCAAGCCTCTCTGACCCCAATCTGTCCTCCAAATTGCAGCACCTCGCTGTAATCTCGTTAATCTGGGCACATGGGGTTCATATAAGAGGGCAGCAGATCTCTCGCTCGCTCTCAGGGACTTCGTTCGCTTTCCGGCTTCGTCCGCCGCGTTGACCCCCGACCAGTGAACCGAATATGAACGGAACGGAAGGTCCGAACTTCTACGTCCCGATGTCCAACAAGACGGGTGTGGTTCGCAGCCCGTTCGAGGAGCCGCAGTACTACCTAGCGGAGCCGTGGAAGTACTCGCTGCTGGCCGCGTACATGCTCTTCCTCATCGCCACCTCGTTCCCCGTCAACTTCCTCACGCTCTACGTCACGGTGCAGCACAAGAAGCTCCGCACGCCCCTCAACTTCATCCTGCTCAATCTGGCCGTGGCCGACCTGTTCATGGTGGTGGGCGGCTTCACCGTCACGCTCTACACGGCCCTGAACGGGTACTTCATCCTGGGGGTCACGGGCTGCAACATCGAGGGCTTCTTCGCCACGCTGGGCGGTAAGCGCTCTCACTCACTCTTCCATCCGAAAAAAACAAACAGAGCTTGAGATGTTCATTGAATAACAAATTTGTTTTTTGGGACATGCATTCATGTGATGTACAATATGGGTGATTCAGTTACACTTTATTTGGTCACATTTCAGTTTCTCGTTATGCGTATTACTTGGATATTTGTTATTAGTTATTATAAATATATCTGTTTATTAGTACTTATAAAGCACATATCCATGTCTTATTCTGCCTGACCATTTACCGATCCCTTAATCCTAGCCAATACCTAAACTTCACAACTACTATTAATGAGCATGGAATTATTTACTTGAGGTTTGGGTTGGGTTATTTGCATGTAATTATGCATCATTTACAGTTATTACGGTATTAACTGCTGATTCTCACAAAAACGTTAGGGTCACGTTTCATAAAAAAGCCTATTTCTTGTGCATTTTCATGACAATTTGTGGCATGCTCTTCATGTAAATCTGAAAAACCATTAAGCACATTTCATTTTTAATGATTACCATTAAATATCCAGGTAGTGTTTGCTGTACTGATAAAGAATGTTTATAAATAACCATCCAGATGAATTGCAATAACATTAATTTTGTGGGGGAAATGATGTTAAAATGCAAATTTTTTTCTTCTGATTCTGGGAATCAAATATGAGCCGATCACAGACTTCCTGAGATTCACACATCAGTGCTTTTCATCCAGGCAGATCATAACTTCACATCACTCTGTTCAGTCCTAATCTTACAGTTCAATACAATATTTATTGTGTGAACTGATGGTGTAGCCTGTTTTTTTTTCTCCATTATCCAACATCACGTGGAGTTTTTTGTTCCTTGCCACAGTTGCTTTTCATAGAATAACAACACCAAAACATTATAAACCGAAAGCAGAACCATACAGGTTTCATAATTGGTAACATCATCAATAATTTCTCTGAAGGTCTATACAAATTTGATGACGTTTCGATTGACCTGAACTGAGTGATCGTCCTGATCTTCTCGATGTTTCTCAGGTGAGATCGCGCTGTGGTCTCTGGTGGTCTTGGCTATCGAGCGCTACATTGTGGTGTGTAAGCCGATGACCACGTTTCGTTTCGGTGAGAAGCACGCCATCATAGGAGTGGGCTTCACCTGGGTCATGGCCCTCACCTGCGCCGTGCCGCCGCTGCTGGGATGGTCCAGGTAATCAACTCATTAGATTTAGCAACTCATTTTTAGCAAACCGTAAAACCTGAAAGAGCATTAATGAATCCCTCACGGGACAATGGCCAAATAAACATCCTGCTGTGATCAAGGCAGAGACATTTAGGGGTCAGACTATAAGAACAACAGAAGTGTGTGTGTGTGCAGGTATATTCCCGAGGGAATGCAGTGCTCCTGTGGAATAGATTACTACACTCCCAAACCTGAAGTCAACAACACCTCGTTTGTCATCTACATGTTCATCCTGCATTTCTCCATCCCACTGCTGATCATCTTCTTCTGCTACAGTCGTCTGCTCTGCACTGTCCGTGCGGTAAGACATACAAAGACATACACACACATATACACACACACATACATACACACATACACACACACACACATACATACACACACATACATACACACACACATACATGCATACATAGACATACATACACAAACATAGACATTAGGGGTGTGACGAGACCACTATCCCACGAGATCGGGTTCACGAGACGAGATTTTTATAGTATTTTTAAGAAATCCTCAATAATGAAACGTATGAAGGGAAAATAGTCTTTTATTCAACTGAAAATCATAAAATGCAAAAATGTTGGTGCATTTTGGAAATCAACTCGTAATGCATGTCATTTTACTTCTATTTTAATGAATTATTTGCAGTGAAACAACATGCAAAATGTTTTGCCACAAAAATCAACCAATTGTTTTCTGCCCTGTATAATTTCACATGAGAAATCTCTCTGAACGTCTTTCTATAGATTGAACATAAACATAATTCAAATTACACTTTAAGTGTCACTTTAACAGCAGGACAAAGTTGACCATTTCTGTCACTATTGATTGTGTGGCTGTAACTGTGATAAAGCTCTGCGTACACGAGAAGTCCAGCCGTCAGCAGTGACAGCGATGCTTTCTGCCTCTTTAGGGGTCGTTCACATGTCGCGCCTAAAAAAGCGTGTAAAGCGCGGCCGCGTCGCTTCCTCCTTCTTTTGCAAGCGTTCGGGAGCTCGCGCTTCTGTCGCGTCTGTCGTTGATATGCAACCATGAACTGTGCTCTCCACGACCATCGCTTGGTTCTTGTCACATGACAAGACATTCTGAAATGTTGAGATGTTTTCATCTCGCCGCGGCACAGGCGCGCCAGGAAAAAAACGAGCGCGCCGCACTGTATGCGCGTCGCGACCGCGTCGCTTCCATTTTGTGAGAATGAAAATGCGTGCGATATGTGGACAAGAGTCTAAGAGTCTGTACAACCTTGGCCGAGGTGTACGGCATAGTTTTCTCACAATGTTTACACATTGTTTGTGTCTTGTGTGTTATTCTTGCACCAAAAACCAAAATGTTTCCACACAAACGATTTGAAAGTGGAATCTTGAATAATAATTTCACCCTCACACTGAGAGCACCACGTGACAACTTTTCACCTCGACGAGAAATCTCGTCACGTTTTAGTCTCGCGAGATCTCGTCACACCCCTAATAGATACACATATATATACACACACATACATACACACACACACATACATACATACATACACATATACACACACATACATACATACATACATACACATATACATATACACACACATACATACACACACACACATACATACATACATACACATATACACACACATACATACATACATACATACACATATACATACACACACACATACATACACATACATACACACACACACCCCA
>CM074315.1:1846600-1934100 GCA_037194245.1 Opsariichthys bidens | reverse complement strand
GGCTACGGTGCTACAGTGTGGAGAAAACCAGGCACTGCTCAATACCAATTGGTCCAATACAGTCCCAACAGTGAAGCATGGTGGTGGCAGCATCATGGTGTGGGGATAAAAGTGATCAACCAATCAGCATCTAGGACTATGAATACCCGATATATTATTGTTTTGTGTCATTTTTTTATTCTCTGTTGGCAGGCTGCTGCACAGCAGCAGGAATCAGAGACGACCCAGCGGGCCGAACGGGAAGTGACACGTATGGTGGTTGTCATGGTGGTTGCGTTCCTAGTGTGCTGGGTGCCGTATGCCAGTGTGGCCTGGTACATCTTTGCTAATCAGGGGGCTGAATTTGGTCCGGTTGCCATGACGGTGCCAGCTTTCTTTGCTAAGAGTGCAGCGCTCTACAACCCGGTCATCTACATCATACTGAACAGACAGGTGAGACCGTGACACACACACTTTAATACTTCTATATTAATTATATTATATTTAAATTATAGATAATAAAAATGTAATTTATGGCTGAATAATGACTCGAGCAACACCAAGCTCTGAGGTTCAGTTCCCAGGGAATGCATAAACCGATGCAATGCAAGTCATGTTGGATAAAAACGTCTGCCAAACGCAATGCAAACTGTTCTAAACAAGATTGCATTCAAGCTGTTTCACTCCTGAATGAATCAGCATTTTTTTTTTTTACTCACATTGGTTGAGTGAATAATTCAATGACTCACTCATTCAAGCAGGAATTTGACTATGTTGTAGCTGTTGTAAAGCTCAAACGGTCAGACTTTGAACGCTGATGAGGAGAAGAGACGTCCACCAAATTACTAAAATGTTTCCCGGTTTCAGTGTACTAATAGTAACTGGCTTAATTCTTATAGTTTGGTAATAAAATATGATAGAGGGAATCTATTAGACTTAATTTTAGCCGCACTACAACTTACTTGTTACAAGTTGTCGAGTCCGGATTTGCCAGTTTCATGAACAAATGGCTCCATCTAGGACTGTAAATAAAAAGCAACAAACTCATTTCATCAAAGTAACATGTGCGTTTCCATTGGTTCAGTTCAGGAACTGCATGCTCACCACGGTCTGCTGTGGAAAGAACCCGTTCGGCGAGGAGGAGACGAGCGTGACGGCCTCCAGTAAGACGCAGTCCTCGGTGGTCTCGTCCGCTCAAGTCGCTCCCGCCTGAACATCCAAAGGACTCGCAACTGGACCTTCCAGCCTCCCACAGGCCAAATACAGCTCTCCAAATCTGCTACATCAACAACTTATTCTGCCTTTGTATCTTACTAAACTGGCCGATTAGATCTCTATAACACTGTGTTGTACGTTTTGAGCTGTTCCATTAGCTTCGGCTTCACCCATGTTTGTTGATATTCCAGGCCGTTAGATGAATCTGTAGCTATCTTATGATTCTGTACACATTGTAGGCGTATGTTTTTGAACCCAAGACGTGAGAGCTGGAGCCACAAGAGACCTCAGGAGCGACGCTACCGAAACAATTCTGTGAACGTTTTAGGAGTAAATGTTACAATTGAAGATGTAAATGAATTTGCCTGCAGATTAAAAAGATAGAGGCGAAGAAGAAATAAAAGCTCATGTGAAACAAGAAAAGTCTACTCGGGCCTGTGCAATGTTTTAGTAAAGTTTGTCTTTACTGATAAAATTTCCCTCTTTCTCCAAAAAAAAAAAAAAAAAAAAAAAAAAAAAAAAAATTAATCATTTCCAGCAGAATAACTACAGAAGAATGCACACATTTTGGTTTGGACCCATCCAAAAATTAATACAAAAGGCAGCAGTCTCGTTCAAGCCTGTTATCATTACTTGAAGTCCAAGGCATCGTGGAATTAAAAGGAAATGCCGTTGAACAGTGCAGGTACAAACATATTCACATTGATTGAATCACACTATAAACTCATCATACAGCTATAAATATTGCTATGGAGAAGGTCTTGTATAATCCAGTGCATAATTGGCTCTCCCCGAGTGAGGGGGTCAGTGCGTCACAATTAAACCCTTCGTTCGAAGTCAAGACTTGAATACTAAAGCAATAGAAAATGAACAAACAAACTCATCGGAGCGAGAACGAGCGGACGCTTCTCTTCATCCTCGGGCGTCTCAGGCCTCGCTGCTGCACTCGTAGATGTTGTCTTCCATCAGAGCCACGACCTGCTCGAACTTGTGCTGCAGCTGAGTGCGTCGAGCGGTCGGGTTCGAGTCCAGCGCGCTCACCACCTGACACACACACACACACACACACACACACAGTTTTATTTGAATTGATGGGTAATTTCAATGGGTAATTTCCGCCTCTAGAGATCACGGATTCAAAACGAGTGTGGAATCACTGTCGTCTTCAGCCGATGGAAAACAATACGACATTTTACGTGAATTTCTGTCATGAGTTCCTCTCCCTCACCCGTAAGATCTTCGTTCATCTTCAGAACACAAATGAAGATATTTTTGATGAAATCCGAGGTTTTTTATCTCCCATAGAAAGCACCAAAATGACCGCATTCAAAACACTCGAAATGATTGCAGAGGTTCAACCTTAATGTTATGAAGCGACGAGAAACAAAAAAGTAATGACTTTAATAAACACTTTTTCCTCTTCCCCGTCAGTCTCAGTGCAGAGCTTGTGTTTACGTCCGAACGCCGGCTCGTTATTGGCCGACACTGATCACGTGATGCGTGTGACGGTGACGCAGGAGCCGGCCAATAATGAGCCAGCGTTCGGACATACATAAACTGTGAAGGAGATTGACGGGGCTAGAGAGGAAATTGTTGAATCAAATCGTTATTTTTGTTTTTGTGCACAAAAAATATTCTCATCGCTTCATAACATTACGGTTGAACCACTACTTCTCTGGACCTTGAATGTGGTCATTTCATTGCTTTTAATGGGAGATTAAACAAAACAAATCATCAAAAATATCTTCGTTTGTGTCTTACGGGTGTAGAACCACATGAGCGAGAGGAACTGATGACTGAAATTACATTTTTGGGTGAAGTAACCCTGCTAACAGAGAACATTCTCAGAACTTTGGCTATCAAACATGATTCCAGTAACATTAATAGAACGCATTTATAAAACACATGCACACTAAAATCCACGCAAACGTTCATGTGTCAAAAGGTGCCGTTTATACGGCAGAGATCTGAAGAAAATTGTTAAAAAACTGTCTCTTTGTTCCAGAACTTTCAAACAACATTCAAAAGTAACGTTCCCATAATGTTTGCAGAACGATAAAATGGAACGTTTCCATGACCAACCATTTTTAAAAACGCTTTGAACGTTCATAGAACATTCAGAAATAACGTTTTAAGAACTTAATGTTCTTAGAAGAGATTTTTTTTGAGCGGTGAAATCAATAGATGTCATCGAAGCCTCACGCACAGTAAAATATCAGGACACTCTTTAAAATGCGGTAGCTAAAACGGTACTCGAGTACTTCATTCAAATGCTCCTGAAATATGGACTGTGTCCATTTGTGTCTTGAATTGAGCACATGTGGTGTTCTTTTCCCCGTTTAGACTGCAAAAAATTCAATAAAAGAAGAAATCACAGTTCTCCGAGTGCCCGAGAATCGGCATTGTTTGGCAAACCTCTCACCTGACTGCGATATTTCTTGGCATACTTGTAGACTTCCGTTAAGGCCAGGTTGGTGTTGAACTCATTCCTGTATTTCTGCAGAAAAAAATTATTCAGTATGTAAGTATACACACTTTGCACGTATAATATTCACATGCACTTCATATTTCTGCATTCTGGCATTCCTAAAGTGTTTGATGCAGGTGTCGTGTGGCACATCGGCTCTTTCAAGTGAAATCGATGCACGAACTGCTGTGATTCAGAACAAAATCAAGCCAAAACGAAGTACGTTTGAGGAGTTCGAAACAGCTAATAAACAATGTCAAACTCCTATTGGTCCGTGGTGATGATGTAATAGATGGGCGTGGCTCTGAGGCTCCGCCTTCTTTGAGGTGTAAACCTTTTCCGGTTCATTTCTTCTGTTCAGTCGGTCGAGGTCAGACATGAATGAGAGTCGCATTCAATTTAAACTGAAGCTGCAATTCTAATGTAAAGCGACACACACTGCTGCTTTAAATCAATCTATAGTTATATAAAATCGCAACCACATCCACGTCACTGTGATCAGATGCTTTCTGAACGGCTGTTTTCTCATTTTTGTGGTGTTTATTTTGTATATTAGTACATATTAATCTAAATGAGTGCGACGTCGGTGTGTTCGCTAACAGGATATCGCTCCACAGATGTTTCGAACTTCTTTTTACCCCTAAGGGAAGAACGGTACAGAACTTTGAGTATTTCAAGGCAGCATCAGCTCACCCGCGACTCCTCGGCCAGGTGAGCGTTCATCTCCTGTTCGCTGAGCGGCGCCATCTCCTGGATCTGTCTGTAGTAGGCCTGCACTCTCTTCTTATACTCCGGGATCTCTTTGGCATACAGCAGCTTATTGGTGGGAGAATCCTGGAACAAAGAAAGCAGCAGAATGTGAGATCTGATGCATTAATAATCAGTCGGAGAGATCCCAACTATGTGATTTTTAGAATTTTAGCTTTTTATTTTGTGTGTGTTTGTGTATACTTAAAGTGTTTGCACCCTATTTTTTGCATGCTTGTCACACTTAAATGTTTCAGATCATCAAACAAATTTAAATATTAGTCAAACATGCCGTTTTTAAATGAAGGTTGTTATTATTAACAGAAAACAAAGTCCAAACCTACATGGCCCTGTGTGAAAAAGTGATTGCCCCCTAAACCTAATATCTGGTTGTTCCACCCTTACAGAAACAAATGCAATCAAACTTTGCACAGAGTCTTTTACAGCGCTGTGGAGGAATTCTGGCCCACTCATCTTTGCAGAATTGTTGTAATTCAGTCACATTGGAGGGTTTTTGAGCATGAACTGACTTTTTAAGGTCATGCCACAGCACCTCAACAGGATTCAGGTCAGGTCACTCCAAAGTCTTTGTTTTGTTTTTCTTCAGCGGTGGACTTGCTGGTGTGTTTTGGATCGTAGTCCTGCTGCAGAACCCAAGTTCGCTTCAGCTTGAGGTCACAAACAGATGGCCGGACATTCATGGTTCCATTTATCACAGCAAGTCTTCCAGGTCGTGAAGCAGCAAAACATCCCCAGACCATCACACTACCACCACCATATTTTACTGTTGGTATGATGTTGTTTTTCTCAAATGCAGATGTAACGGGACACACACCTTCCAAAAAGTTCAACTTTTGTCTCGTCAGTACACAGAGTATTTTCCCAAGATTCTTGGGGATCATCAAGATGTTTTCTGGCAAAAATGAGATGAGTCTTAATGTTGTTTTTGCTCAGCAGTGGTTTTCGTCTTGAACTCTGGCATGCAGGCCATTTTTGCCCAGTCTCTTTCTCATGGTGGAGTCATGAACTCTGACCTTCACTGAGGCAAGTGAGGCCAGCAGTTCTTTGGATGCTGTTGTGGGGTCCTTTGTGACCTCTAGGATGAGTCGAATTTCGGTCGGCCGGCCGGTCACTCCTGGGAAGGTTCACCACTGTTCCATGTTTTCTCCATTTGTGGATAATGGCGCTCACTGTGGTTCGCTGGAGTCCCAAAGCTTTGGAAATGACTTTTCCAGACTGATAGATCTCACTTATTTAATTCTCATTCATAGATCTTTTGGTCTACTTCACTTTGTCAGACAAGTGATTTCTTGATTGAGGACAGGTGTAGAGAAACTGAACTCAGGTGTGATAAACCACAGTTATGTTTTAACAGGTGGGGCAAACACTTTTTCACACAGGGCCATGTAGGTTTGAATTTTGTTTTCCCTTAATAATAACAACCTTCATTTGAAAACTCTTTGACTAATATTTAAATTAGTTTGATGATCTGAAACATTTAAGTGTGACAAACGTGCAAAAAAATGAGAAATCAGGAAGGGGGCAAACACTTTTTCACACCACTATATCTTTGCGTGCACCGGTTTGAGGTTTAGACACCGAGAGTAAAGGTTCTCACTTTCTGAGGTTTTTAAAGGCCTGTTTGAAGCCTGTTAGGAATCAGGTTATAATAAGGTTAAGGATATAGGTTAGGCTCTTAGGGTTTAGGGAGATTGCATTGTGTAGATGTACAAGAATGTGTGTGTGTGTGCTCTTACTTTGCCCAGCTGCAGGTCAGACAGTGAGCAGGCATCAATGAAAGCCTGAGCGATGACAGACAGACACGCGTCCATGTGATCCGTCTTATCAATGTCGAACACAAACTGAGGGTTCTTCAGGATATTCACCCAGAAGCGCAGAGGCAAACTGCCGAGAGACAGAAAACATCACAAACGCTCTTCAGAATCATCTGCTCATCTTGTCCAGTACATCAGCTTCAGGATTAATAGCCATATTTACTTGTATTAACTTTAGATGAAAGTGATAATTATTCATTCAAATTTGTTATATTTATTTAATTTAGTTTAATCTACTTTTCTAATACCAAATGTGACCCTGGAGCACAAAATCAGTCACACGGGTTTATTTGTAGCAATAGTCAACGATACATTGTATGGGTCAAAATGATCGATTTTTCTTTTATGCCAAAAATCATTAGGATATGAATTAAAGATCATGTTCCATGAAGATATATCAAAAATGTATTTTTTGCATTGCTAAGGACTTCATTTGAACAACTTTAAATGTGATTTTCTCAATATTTTGATTTTTTTTTTTTTTTTTCCTTTCCTAACAAACCATACACCAATGGAAAGATTATTTATTCATGAAAAATAAAGGATTGACCCTTATGACTGGTTTTGTGGTCCAGGGTCACATTCGGCGCGACAGAGAGAGATCCAAACCATAAAATGATGAGTTTTGATATCATTTTTTCATTAAATGATAAACCTCACATTTCAATCTTTAAGCTTTTTTTTTTTTTTTTTCAAAATAATAAATGATTATATATATATATATATATATATATGTGTCCATTTAAATATGATAATATTATACATGATTATGATAAACATTGTCATAATTCATCAACAATCGTGTCATAAATCTGCAGTATTTATAGATTGTGAAACATGCAGCGCTCTTGAATAGATTTCATTAAATCACCGCGTTTTTTTAAATAAACACATTAAGCCATATTTCCATTCCTATTTTTCTGTTTAAGACTTTTAATGGCCTTAAACTGTATTTGACATTCTTTAAGGACCCGGAATGAAAGAAGCAGCGGCAATACCCGGATGAGCCGCATCCGACCTCAGAGCATCGCGGTGGACCTATCAGAATCAAACATCTCCGAGAGAGTCTAACAATACCTGTTGGTCTTCCAGATGTGTAACGTGTCCGGATCGGTTATGCCGCGCTTGTCCGCTTGTTCTTCCAGAAAGTCAAAGAAGTATTTGACAGCAAGCGGTGGTTTCTCCAGAGGAATGCTGAGGATGGCTTGAAAAAGGTCATCCAGGAACTTCTGCAGCGTTCCCTGAAGCAAACACATTCACACACAGACTCTGATGCCGTTTATTCATCTACAAATAAAGTCTGTAGGTCTACATCTATGTTGCATATAGATAGAAAGATTGCATTCTATCCTGCAGCATCTGTCCAGAATCCTGTTTGTAGACATCATCTTTCAACAGCATCACCCCTGCTGCTCTCCTAAACTCTCGGGTTCATATGGAATATTACAGTATAAATGATTTATCATTATTGTGTTTCATGTTCCTCCTGATCTTGAATCAGAATAACTTCCCCTCTCTTTTGCAATGTCTCCCGCCCTACATTGATTCTTGCTCCAGAAGTGCTTCACTCAGGCACAAAAGGGAAGAAAAGACCAGCAACTTCCACTTCATGATGACTTTTAAAGGGATAGTTCACCTAAAAATGAAAATTATCCCATGATTTGCTCATCCTCAAGCCATCCAAACACAATCTGAGTTATATTTAAAATATCCAAGCTTTATAATGGGAGTTAATGAGGGGCGAGATTTTGAAGCCCACAAAAAACGCATCCATCCATCATAAATATAATCCACACGACTGCAGGAGGTTAATAAAGACCTTCTGAAGCGAAGCGAAGGGTTTTTGTACGGAAATATATCCATATTTCAAAGTTAAAAGCTAAAATAACTGGCTTCCGGCAGACGAGCGAACACGAGTAAACCCTGACCTGACGTGATGTATGACGCAGGATGTAGCGTAAGCTGGAGAACTGCACAGAGACGGGGTTTAGGGTAGTTATTACCCAGCAATTACTGTAATAAGTACGGGATCTCGTGGCTCAAACAAACTGGGCTGAGCAACAAATATTAAAATACATTTCCCTTTAAAATTTCTCATTTTAGTCTTCGAATTCGTGACCGGAAGCAAGTTATTATACTATAATGTTTTAAATACGGATATTTTTCTTAGATAAAATGCTTGGCTTCAGAAGGCCTTCATTAACCCTTTGGAGTCGTGTGGATTATTTTTATGATGGATGGACGCGCTTTTTTGGGCTTCGAAATTCACTCGCATTACAAAGCGTGGAAGATCCAGGATATTTTTAAATGACTCAGATTGTGTTCATCTGAAAGAATAAACACCTACACAGTAAAAAATGTGTTTCTCTGTCCTTCAGTGATTCTGCTTGTTAACAGCAGGCGTTCATCAATAATGTTCAATCATCGCTTCATTAATTGCTTAATTATCTCATTAACTTTAACTCTGATTCAGTGTTTCTTCAACTCTGCTCAGATAACATTTGGTCCCTCTCTAAACAGTGTTAATTTAACTCTGGGGTTTTTACTATCCCTTTAAGAGGAGCTCTTGCCTCCTTCAGCACATCGTCTGCCTTTGCTTATTTTCATTTATCTTCATTATCAGTGTCTTGTTATAATCTAAAGCATCTGTCATCCAGTCGAGTGCCTTGTTTATATCAGCACAAAGAGTCTGTGTGGACTGATTTAATATATTCTTTGATTTGAGTCTTCAGTGATGGATTGACATCTCAAGCTCTTATTTTGGACAGTATAGTCACGTCATATCAATGGCTGCATTTCAGAGCAGCTGCGGATCAGTTACGGCTGAGTTGAGAACTACCTTAGTGGAGAGCAGGCGGGTCAGGTAGATCTCAGGCAACACCTTCTTCCTGTGACTGTGTCTGTGGGACTTCCTGCTCTCGGTCAGCTCATCGTGCGGCAGGACCTGCATCAAACCAGACAGTCGTTACAATTAAATGATCGATCAACCAGAGCCGATCATCTCTTTACACAAAGTATGCGAATTGCGACGAGCGCCGAACCACCAGGGGGCTCCCTCGCTCTCACGAATGATTTAATGACCAGGGCTGTCTCTGGTTTCAAACCATTGTGCCGGATTCTGCTATTATGAAAGACGTTCTCAACCGTTTACCATGAAACTACACCATTCATTCATCGGATCTTGAGCTTCTCAAGGGTTACCATCTTTTAAATCTTTAATGTTGCTGCTGTCCTAATTTCCCCCCCGAAGCGTTTTTTAAGGGTCTGATCACACACCACTGATGCACATTTTTCACAAGAGTCACCGTGTCCCTGACCGTGACAGACATCAATGCACAGACTGAGAGAAAATGTCTGCAAAGTGAGTGTGAAATCGAATCAGTTGAGACTAAGATGGGCAAATATACAGCAAATGTAATTCTGATAGTCTAAACCTCGGCATGCGAGACGAACGGTGCTGGTCTAGAGAGAGTTGGCTGTTTTGTCGAGCAGACACAGAGTTTATGAGAGCTAAGTTATAACTAATTCCCATTACTGCAAAAATCGTAGAGATGACCGAATCTGAGAAACCGCTGCATTTCTGCACAGAACAGTTTAAGCAATCGAGATCATTGATAAAGTACATTTTTATTCTTGCTTGTCAGTGTGAGCAGAAGACAGTGTGTGAGAGACGTCCAGCTCACTCACCAGATGAACGTACTTCTCAGTGTCCAGATCTTTAACTGTGAAAGACATTCATGAAAAAGAGTTGAGTATCTGAAGACCCGATACACTGGTGAACAGAACTGGGCATGTTACTTTTAAAATGTATTTCACTACAGATTACAAAATGCATGCTTTAAAAAGTCATTTGTAACGCATTTCGTTACATTACTCAAGTTTAGTCACTTCATCTAAATACTTTAGAATACTTTGGAATACTAATAAGTGTGAAACAAACACAAAAAAGATCATTGTGAGTTTTTATCTCACAATTCTGACTTTTTCCCTCAGAATTGAGTGATATAAAGTTGCAATTCAAGAATGAATATTTTGAGGAGTATATCGGGGCTCTCGGGTGTGTAAGGTGATGTACCTCTGCCCAGTGTGTTCTCTCTCGTGTCTTTCAAGCTCATGGCCAGTGACGCCCCGTCTGGGATCTGCAAGAGAGAGGTCAGAGGTCATTAGTGTGACGTGTTCAGGGCTTTTGAAAGCATCAGCCAACACAGGCATGATATGAGCTCTAAATGGGTTTGTCCAAGGGTTAGTTTTTGCATTTTCTGCACTAATTTGAGGGAAAGTCTGCTAAATTCTGTGTTAACTAAATAATGTAGTTAAACTGACTCAAGAGAACTACAGTCAGCTGAATCGTGATTAGAAAAAATATTTAATTAACAAACAGAAGGGGAGGGGAAAATGTAGAGCTTTGTGACGGATGCACACACACACATACACACACACTGTAATACCCATGTCATGATACAAATTTGTGTCCTCATAAATCACAAAAATGCACACACACACACGTTGTGTTTTCATGGTTTATGGGGACATTCCATAGTTGTAATGGTTTTTATACAGTACAAACTGTACATTCTGCCCCCTACACCCCCCCCCCATCCCTAAACCTACCCATCACACAAAATGTTCTGCTATTTTACATTTTTAATAAAACATTGTTTAGTGTTTTTAAAGCTATTTGAAATATGAGGACACATGAAATGTCCTCATAAAACATGTTTAAGTTGTAATATCAGTGTCATACCCATGACGTTATACACATTTGTGTCCTCATAAATCACAAAAACACACACGTTGTGTTTTCATGGTTTATGGGGACATTCCATAGTTGTAATGGTTTTTCTACTGTACAAACTGTACATTCTGCCCCCCTACACACCCCCCCCCCATCCCTAAACCTACCCATCACACAAAATGTTCTGCTATTTTACATTTTTAATAAAACATTGTTTAGTGTTTTTAAAGCTATTTGAAATATGAGGACACATGAAATGTCCTCATAAAACATGTTTAAGTTGTAATATCAGTGTCATACCCATGACGTTATACACATTTGTGTCCTCATAAATCACAAAAACACACACGTTGTGTTTTCATGGTTTATGGGGACATTCCATAGTTGTAATGGTTTTTATACAGTACAAACTGTACATTCTGCCCCCCTACACCCCCCCCCATCCCTAAACCTACCCATCACACAAAATGTTCTGCTATTTTACATTTTCAAAAAAGATCATTCTGTATGATTTATAAGCTTGTTTCCTCATGGGGACCAAAAAAATGTCCCCACAAGATCAAAATTTACTAGTATTACTATACCTGTGGGGACATTTGGTCCCCATAATGTAGGGTATACCCACACACACACACACACTGTAATACCCATGTCATTATACAAATTTGTGTCCTCATAAATCACAAAAAGGCGCACACACACACACACAACTCTCTCTCTCTCTCACTCACACACAGACCTGATAGTGGAAAACGGTATTGAGTTTTTTCCTGCCATCTTCCATGACAGACGTGTCGTCAAGATCCTGCAGGATTCTGCTGCTGCGTCCCTCTGGAAACCACTCTGATCGGGACAGACCAACAGAGCAGCGAGTGAATAATCCTGATCATGAGTGCTGGACACTCATAAAAGTTTCTGAATACACACCTTCATTAACAAATATGAATGCAAACATTTCAAAATTAAATAAAAACAGTGACACGTGGATTTTAATTAGGAAACCTATTTATATAATAATAAGTAATTCATAAGGAAATAAATTAGGAGCAGTGTGTCTGTTTTGGCTGTATTATTGACCGCTCTGATATCTTGACCCATTTTTGAATGCTTCTTTTTGGGTCAAATTCGATTTTCCTCCAGCATTTTCATATCAGTCGTTCATTGACAAGAAGAAAATATATAGAACTAATAAAATAGCTACATTTATTTTCTTCCTGTTATGACATTCTGTTAACATTAAATTCATACAATTTTATATGTTTACAGTCACACATATGGACTCTTTTTCTGATCTCTTCATGAAGTTGGTAAAGCGTCAAGGTGGAAGGAAATCTATCCTTCTGTCATCAAAAATGTCTTCATTTGTGTTCTGAAGATGAACGAAGGTCTTACGGGTGTAGAACCACATGAGGGAGAGGAGTTGATTTCATTTCCGAGTGAACTCTTTAAGATGTCTAAACCACTTTATTTTCACCATATGCTGTTTCATGATGTTGAAAATGCACTGCATACGAAGACTGACTTCGCTACTGAGCATTAAAGTAAGAGACGAACGTCACCGAGCCAATAATTACCCAGCTCGACATCCTCTTCTCGGGGCCACTGGGAAAACGGCAGGTTTTTGTAAAAGGCCTCCAGTATTTTCTCCTTCACTTGACAGATCGTGTCGGTGTTCATCACACGCACGCTCACAGAGTCCATCCCGAAACCTTGGAACGATACGTTAATGTTCTGGAACACAGACGGAAGAGGTCAGAGGTCAAATCAAGGCTCATCAAATCACAAACTTTAGCACCAAAACATTATTTATACATCATTCACGGAACACTTTCTGAAACATATCAAATGACCGTTCGCAAAGCCCCGCCCCCTTTAGTTACTGTTGCTATGCCGCTCTCACGCCACACATCATGTTCTCACGGAGTGAAAAATACATCGCGGAGCAAAGAGGACACTGACGACGTATTTAAAATATAGTCATTTTATAAAGAAGTTTAATCAATAAATAGCGTCTAGTGTATCGCTCCTCCATCATCTCTTCATACTAGTTCATTTAGAGCATCAAATAAACATGAATGAACATCAGAATTCAAGTTCACCAACGTTCATCTACTAACTCCCCCGACCGCTTTGACGGACAAAATGACGGATTATGATTGGTCAGATCGCCTGTCAATCAAACCGCCGGTGAAGAGTCAATTATAACCTGATATACTGTTACACATGCGTTTTCTTTCTCAACTGTTTACATTCACTTCAAACATAACTGACTGTGTTTACGTGAATACTCGCCAAGACCGGCATTTGACATTATTTTGTGTGTATTTGACGCAATAAGCGGCGAAAAAGAACTCAATTTAGTACCGAGTAGTTTGACGGATCGCCTGTCAATCAAACTGCCGGCGAAGGGTCTTGTTTTGGAATGTTCAGAGAAGATTCAAAAGTAACATTCCCACAATGAAGAAGAATGATAGAATGGAATGTTTAGAGAACATTCAGAAGTAATGTTTTAACAGGAATGTGATTTACCTGCGGTTTGGCTTCGATGTTTTCCCGGAGAAGCCACTCCTCGTTGAGCGTGTAGCGCGCCTTCCCCGTGATGGCGTCGATCGAGCCCTTGTTGATCTGCTGTTTGATGGCGCACAGCAGCAGGAAGAACGGCTCACCGACCGTCTCCTGATGGTGGCAGAGAGACACAACCGTTCACCAACACGAGCAAAAGCTCTGGAGAAACTCAGCTGCTCTCGTGAACTTGCGCACAAACCTTAAGGTAGCTGTACATGCAGATGGACATCCAGTTGGTCAGCATCTTCTCCACTACTGACTCTGTTCGCCGGAGCATCAGTTTAGGGTTTTTACAGGCCGAAGCGTCAATCAAATCGACCAGAAGGTCCTTCATGATGCTGGTGTAGTACTCTAGTTTACCATGGAGGGCAATAGTGAGCAGAGAGGCAAGATTGCACCTAAACATCAATGAAAAAATGCACACACATCATGACACACAGTAATTGAAAACATTCACATCGGTGTGGAAAGAGTTGGGGAAAAGCCCTTTCTCTGAAGAGAATCAGCCACACAAACACTCGACAGATAATCGCACACAGATGACGACGACAGACAATGAATTACTTCAACGCAGGGTGTGTAACTACCGTCTCAAACTGCCAAGACGCAAAACTCATTGAATTCTCATCCTCGTTTCACAATAGCAATTGACATTGGTTGATCGGAGCATTTTCCACAAGCCATTTAATGGATATTTTGGTACGTTTGTGTCCCGTGAGTACCAGAGTTTAAATGTCAAGAGCTGAAATGTGTCACTCGTTACTCAAACTTCATAAACACTTACACATCAAATTCTCAACCTAATCATGTTTTGTGCAGCACATCTCATCATATTTCACCGACCGCTCGATGAGATTTTGACACGACTGACCAGAGCAGCTTTTTCTGATCCCGTTCTTCGCCCTTTGTTCCATTTATCATCAATTAAGGTTCAAGCTCGTATTGCTGAACCTCTTTTGTAATTGTTAGAATTTCCAAGGATCAGCATTCTCCCATGAAAGTGATCAAGCAGACCAAGCCAGAAGTCATAGAGACTTTGAGGGATGGTAGTACCAAGGTAGTCACCCAGGCTCACCCAAATCGGCCTGATGGTGGCGCTGCAGCGATCTAAAGTACGTAATAACTCCTAAATTGTTAGTCACAGGCTCAAGTGTCTTATACCATTAAAATCCTTGGCTCAAGATGAACAAGACGCGCGTCTCTGAACTGGATTTTTCAGGAAACCTACTTTTGTGAAGTAGTCCTAGGTTTTTCACCTGATTGGAACCAAACCAGCAGATTATTCTCTGGAGTCTGAATATCAATAATTATCAAAAAAGACTTCGATTCACAGCCGCTAAGGGATGGCAAAATGTTCGATGTGAGCGGGCCACTTTTGCCAATAACTCTTGAACGGAATCAGATATTTTCACCTAATTTGGTGCATGTGTGTATGGGCACAATCTTTGGTCACATGAAAAAAATCGAAGCAATTGGCCACTCAGTGGCGCTATAACAGGGAAAAAAAACAAGGAAATGGCTTTAACAACACAACCCTTTGTCTGATTGACTTGAAAATTGCCATGCAGTGTCTTTGTCCAACGTGACAGTCTACGAGGACATTCGCATATTTAAAAAACCATCCACCGGGTGGCGCTAACGAGTTTTACGCCCTAGTAATCACGCTGAGATTCAAATATACACACAATTTATATATCATACGAAAGATCTCCTCATTCTGAACAACTTTGCCTCAAGAACCACTGCTGTCAATCAAGTCGTTCGTTAAATATTTGGTCAATTATTTAAAAAACCCACTTTTGCAAACTAATCCGAGGTTTTTCTCCCAGCCTCAATAAAACCACTGCAGTACAATTCTCTGAACTCTCTAGGTGAATAATTATTTTTTAAAATATTGTACTTTACCCTTTGGATAGCTATAACAGGGTCATTTAGAAAATGGGAGTGGAAAGTCAAAACTTCACAAATCTAGATGAGCCTGTGCAACATATGATTCTAAAGAAGCATGCAAACTTTTATGGACCATAGATGGCACGATAACTGTTAAAAACCTTATTTTTCTTCTGTAACCTGCCTGTATTGGCTGCAAACGGTCTTTTCCATCTCAAAGCTGGTTACAGGCTTAATAAATGAAACCCAATTCATTTTTACACACGCTCAAAGGCCTTAAAGCGCTAGAACGCTGATCATTGCTGCTTGCAACTACATTTATTGTTTTATTTGTTTATTAAAGACTTAAATAAAATGAATGTATCCTGATCTCCAAGTCTTGTTGTATATATACTGCACCACAGCATTGACTGTGTTAAACAAAATGTACTTTGTATAATTTTGGTGACTGCATAAGTCTGACTCGAGAGCACTCGTAAATCTATGTCCATTTTCAAGCACTACTTAAGTCACGATGGGTTCAGGAAACAGAACGCAAAACTATGATGAGTAGTGTGATGGATTCTACAATCCACTCGGGCTTTTGTGAAAAGAAGTGCGTTCATTTCTCAGTATGTTTGGGGCTCTTTAAAGCACTATGAGAACAGCTGTTTGTAGAGCGTGTCAGGACTCACCTGTCTCTGACGGCAAAGTCTTTTTGCTGCTCGAGGGCATGAACGAAGGTGACCAGGAAGTGCTTGTTGCTGAGAAGGGTGGAAAACAGAGTGATTCCCTCCTCCAGGTTCGGCCGCGTGGTGTTACACGGCTAATATAAGGAAAAGAGATACAGGCCACATCAGAATACAGTCTAATGCATGTATTGTAAAACTACTAAAATGACTACATGGTGCCCAGGGCTTGACATGACCTTTTTTGCTCACCGGTCACTGTGGTTAGTGGTTTTCTAAAGTTACTAGCCATAATTTTGACATCAATACCATGGGGAAAAACTACAATATAGATATTTTTAATATTATCTCATAACTGACCCTTCGCAAAGCCCCGCCCCCTTTAGTTACTGTTGCTATGTCCGCTCTCACGCCACACATCATGTTCTCACGCAGTGAAAAACACATCGCGGAGCAAAGAGGACGCTGACGACGTATGAAACAGAAGCTGAATCAATAAATATAGTGTGGTGACCGATCGCTGTCGCTCCTCCATCATCTCTTCAGTTCATTTATAGCATCAAATAAACACGAATGAACATCAGAAGGAATGTTGTTTCAAGACGTGATTCAAGTTCACCAACGTTCATCTACTGACTCCCCTGACCGCTTTGAGGGACAAAACGGCGGATTCGGGGTTATGATTGGTCAGATCGCCTGTCAATCAAACCGCCGGTGAAGAGTCAATTATGACCTGATATACTGTTACACGTGCGTTTTCTTTCTCAACTGTTTACATTCACTTCAAACATAACTGACTGTGTTTACGTGAATACTCGCCAAGACCGGCATTTGACATTATTTTGTGTGTATTTGACGCAATAAGCGGCGAAAAAGAACTCAATTTAGTACCGAGAGGCGGCTTTATGTGGCTCACTTCGGGTGAGAGAACAAAATCCGTGGAAATTTATAAAATGACGCACAATATGCGTAATCCCACGCTGAAATTCAACAATAGAGCAACTTAAAACGAGTGAGTGACGGGAGGCGGGTTTGCGGTCGGAGAGCGAGAAAGTAGAAAGTGGTTTCGTGTATTCTGCGGAAAATGAGTATCGGAAGCGTTTCAGATATTGCTGTATCAATATGTCAAGTCAAGTCAAGTCATCTTTATTTATGTAGCGCTTTTTACAATGCAGATTGTGGCAAAGCAGCTTTACATGAATAAGAAAATGGTGTCATTGTGCAGCTTATTCTATATATTATAGATTCATTCCGTTGCAAAGATCAATAGTTATTAGTCTAGTTAATTTATGTATATCAGCACTGCAGAAAACAGTGACGTAATCGTCCGGCTCGGCTCAGTTGGCATACAACGGCGCCAATGCATTGTATCGAATCAATATTTTTTAACGACATTACGTCGTTAAGACGACTGCAATTGAAAAATTAATATATATTTTATATAAAATTCAACCTGCCAAAGTGTCTAGCAGGAGTGACTGCGTTACTCAGGGTTTGTTAATGTCAAACCCTGATTATGCCCATATGCATTCTTTCTGGAATAATGTTTCGCATGAGTTCGTACTATTTTGCAATCGTATGCTGTCCTGTTAAACACACTCTCTCGACTGGATAAGCTCCTTCTCTCATGAAACAGCCTGCCGAACTGTGCTGAAGTTTCACAATTGCACAGGGGAATCACAACAATAATTTCCCAACAACACTTCTTGAAACTTTATAAAATAATTAACTGAGCTCAGGAAAAATCTGCATGTGTGTGTGTGTGTGTGTGTGTGTGTGTGAGAGGGACGAAACTAGTCTGATAAAAGAAAGACTGCTGAGCTTCCTCACATTACGTCGTGTTATGCAAAGAAATTGCAGACAGTTACTGCAAAAGAATGAGCCAACGATAAGAGTCACTCATCATTTCCCAGGGTTTGTGAAAGTTTCGGAGATGTCCTCACCTGCCAGTCCTGCAGCAGAGGATGAGTTTCGGATAGAGCTCGCGGGCCGAGCGGATTGTTCTCATACACCGGCTGAACCAGACGCCGCTCGTAGTCACAGCACATCTGCACAAACACAGGATCAACAGCGTGAGAGCCATTGCTTTACTGCTCAAACATCTGCGTTGTGAAGAGCGCTGATGCTGAAACTGAATGGGAACGGCAATCGTTTCTTATACAGGTTAGACGGAAGAAGAGCGGGACCGCAGTGTGTTTGAGGTCACGGTAAAAGTGCATAAACAGCAAACTCTTAGTCAACTATGTCAGGGTATTTTCGGGACTATCCAGGATTTTCTTGTCTGTGTGCCCTGTATTCTGCAGACACTGGAAGATTGCAACATTTGCGGTTTTCAAACCTCCTACATTTGCCCTCGCTGGAGACTATGGTTGATCTAAACCCATAAATTCTTAAAGTGTGGTCCGCGAAAAGATGACCTAAACCCGCACCGGATCGCGGGCGGCTGGTGTGTTTTAATAACGAAAAATGGATCGTATCATTGCATTTGTGTTTGAATAATTCGTTTTTGACTTGAAACAGTTGCAAATTGAACTTAAAGTTAGTTTATCCTTCCTATTTTGTTGTTTTTGGGGGGCGTGTGTCAGAGCGGGACTCAGAAAAAAAGACAAAGTGGTCGTTGGGCTGAAAAAGTTTGAGGAACACTGATCTAAACCCATAAATCCACTGGCCCCAATAAGCAAACGGACACATAAAGTGTCTGTCTGAACTCACGGTCACATGACATACACAAACATCAGAGCAAAGCCTTACTTTTACCAGCCATTGAGGGGAGACTTCTCACCAGTTATTGGCGACTTATTGTTTGACAACAACCGAGGACTTGAGAGCTGCAAAACTCTTCTGTTAAATGATGATGAAATGATCCATTGTTGGAGAAATCACATTCCCCCGCCTCAGGCATGAGCGGCGTATATAATTACTGTCAGCTATTAATGGATCACACTTTAAACAGAGAGAACTCCATCATTCAGCTTTGATTCATGCTGTTGTTCACACGTCTGCGTCGCGGCGTGTCCTGCGGTACCTTGGGAAAGAAGGTGCGTGTGACGAACTGCTTGTATTCCAGGAATGGGATTCCCTGCGAGCGATTGAGCTCTTTAGTCAGATCCGTCATATCGGTCTGCAGCTCCGCAAAACCTGTGAGAGACAAACACATGTCTGAATGACTAACCTGAATGACAATGATAATAAAAAAGTGCTGTTCATTTTATGCACGAATTGCTTTTCCAGGAAAGGATGTCAGCAAATGCGTACCAAGTCATAAAAATTGAAATATGGGAATCAGGCCATTAACACAGAACACTAGAGTTGGGGAAAGTTATTTTGTTTACAAGTAATGTGTTGCAATATTGCGTTACTCCCTAAAAAAGTAACTAATTGCTTTACTTGGTTACTTTCTGACCTGTTTACATTCACTTCAAACATAACTGACTGTGTTTACGTGAATACTCGCCGAGACCGACATCTGACATTATTTTGTGTGTATTTGACGCAATAAGCGGCGAAAAAGAACTCAATTTAGTACTTTGACGGACAAAACGGCGGATTCGGGGTTATGATTGGTCAGATCGCCTGTCAATCAAACTGCCGGTGAAGAGTCAATTATGACCTGATGCACGGATCCAATATACTGTTACACATGCGTTTTCTTTCTCAACTGTTTACATTCACTTCAAACATAACTGACTGTGTTTACGTGAATACTCGCCGAGACCGACATCTGACATTATTTTGTGTGTATTTGACGCAATAAGCGGCGAAAAAGAACTCAATTTAGTACTTTGACGGACAAAACGGCAGATTCGGGGTTATGATTGGTCAGATCGCCTGTCAATCAAACTGCCGGCGAAGGGTCTTGTTTTGGAATGTTCAGAGAAGATTCAAAAGTAACATTCCCACAATGAAGAAGAATAATAGAATGGAATGTTTACAGAACATTCAAAAGTAATGTAATGTACTTGGTCAGAAAGTAATGTGTTACTTTTGCATTACTTTCTCTCACCTGGGCTGGGCTTGCTTGTTTTTTAATAAAAAAAACTTTTAGTTTAGAGTCCAATCCTCACTATTAATTAGCTGCGTATTATCATGCATATTACCTGGCTAATAAACGCTGTTTATTAGTACTTATAAAACACACATTAATGTCTTACTCTGCATGCTCATATTCTACATCCCTTAATCCTAAACTAACTTACTAACTATTAATAAGCAGCATTTAGGAGTTTATTGAGGCAAAAGTTGTAGTTAATAATGAGAATTTGGACCCTAAACTGAAGGATGACCAAAACGTGATATTTTTTGCAAATATTAGACCGTTTCACATCAAAAGTGAAATGAATAAGCCTCGGGCTGAAAGAAATGCGAAATTCCCTCCTGTACAGTAGAGGGCGCATTGCTATTCTGGACAGCAGAAGAATCACTTAAAGCTGCACTATGTAGTTTTTCGTCCACTAGAGGTCGCCTATTCAAAACGAAGGCGAGTTTGAATCTCGGGACGTGTGGTCTTCACCTCACAGCCGGCGGAAAAGAATCGGGATGGAAATCCCGTTCATGATGATTATTAACGTCACTGTAGTCTGAAGCGGAGCAGGAGCGAGTGTCGTGGAGCCGAACGATTGATAATGAGAGACGAACGACGGGACTTTTATTATGACACAGTCGCCGCTTCCTCTTTTCCGCTCATAAAACAGTTCATCATGTTATTGGAGTGTGTTGAAGAGGATGTGAGAACGTCACTCTGAGCGTGAGACACTCGTTCACACTGCAGGAAGAGATCCAGATCACAATATCATATTCAATGATGCATGTTAAAAAAGTTCAGTGAGTAAAAATAAAGCTGCGTCTGATGATGCTCTGTTAGTGTTTTCCTCTGGTACTCGCAGAAAATCAAGAACACTAGTTTTAAACAATCAGAGCTTTATTACAATCATTAGTTTTCTGTCTAGAAATGGATCAGAACAGATGCTCGCTCGTCTAATAAAACATGTGATATATATTAAAGCGTCTTTGGTGTTTCCATGTTTCTACAAAATAAAAGCGAGGGTAACGCGGATACGACGCCATCTACAGGCGACTCCCTCACACGTCCGGATCCTTGATTAATATTGCGATTTTATCACGATTTACAAACATCTGGGATACTGTAAGTGCTCAAAATATACAACACTGACCTGGTGGTTTACTGCAAAAATCTTACATATTGCAACTCGTATTACTTGTAATGTGCAACACATTTTCGCAGTTAAAACTTGAGATTCAGGTCAGTGGAAAAAAAAAGCAAGCTCTAGAGACGCGTTTTTTAAAACTTCTTTTCACTCGAGTGCTGCGTTTTTATAACGCCGCTCAAGATGGAACGGAAAAATGTGTTTTGTGTGAACAGTGTAATCAATTGTTCTGTCTAAACACCGTTTATGTTTGAGACAAACTCCGATTCACTGTGAAAACATCGTACTGTTAATATAAAGTGGTTGGGTTTTTTAAATGGCTTTGTCCAAACACGCTCAGTGGTTTTGTGGTAAAAAGTTACACGCTGATTCTGGAAACTTGCACCATATGTGTGTGTGTGTGTGTGTGTGTGTGTGTATCGCGAGCTGATGCCAGATCAGTGCTGTGGGGAAAGTTCTGCTGGGATAACAGGAAGTGAAACATCCTCTTATTGTTTCAACACAGGATGTTTGTGTATATTTGGGGATCAAATTACCATGGAAACCAAGAATATAACAGGAGGAAACGAGAGAGAGAGAGAGAGACGATGATGGGTGAGCCGTCCAGAAAGCTCAGCTCACATTCACAACAGTTCAAAGCTAAAACCGTGTGCCATTCACCTGAACAATCTATCAACTATATATGAATCAGAAACTGAGGCGGAGTGAACTCAGGGTTTAAGACCAGGGTGGAAATTTCTGCTTATGCTCTTGGAAGAAGAAGCTGCCCACGACTGCTGATCTAGGATCAGTGTGTATCTGTGTCTACAGAGCGTCAAATGTGTTTATTTACAATGTGTTTTAGCAGTGTTGAGCACTTGTAGCCAATCACAATCATATCTGTTGATTTCATGAACTCAATAGCCAATCAGAGGTGTTTAAGTTAGCACTGAACAAACTCTGTTCGGCATGCTCAAAAATCATTATAACGTGTCAATAAGAGATTCATTGTGGAGTCAGAACTTTATGAGATCGTTTATGAGTGACAGCTTCGTTTGCTTGTCTAGTAAATTTAACAGTGGTTTGTGAATGAAGACGTTTTAATAACAAATCATTCATGCTGTGGGTTGTGCGGTGACACGAAACCTCGAACTGTTTCAAGGAAATCTATTTACATGTTTTCATGCTTTTAAAGGGGAAGCGCATCTTTGTTCACCCTCCGTCTATGATCAGAAAATTCATAACAAAACGGAAAATGAAAGAGTATTTATAAACATGAAACTCTGGATGCGCAATCTGTTTGCAATCACATCGTCGTCTGTAGGGCACGGGTGATTGGTTTCAAATTCTTCAGAAACCCTCCACCTTCCCCAGCTCCACCTGCATCGATCGCCTAAGGGTAATTCATGTACGCTATATTCAGGGTCGAGGAGTAACGAAATACAAGTAACTTAGTTTCGTATTTAAAATACAAAATTTGAGTGACTGTGTTTCATTTTAAATGGGTGGTAATCAGATTCCAGTTCCATCTGAAAAGTGTTTTAGATTACCAAAGTGATTCCTTTGAGTTTTAATGTCATTTAAACAGCGATTGGAGATTCTCTGACTCTGACCGTCTGAGTTCAGTTTCATCAACATTTTAATACTTTTAAGAGGATCATAAAAAGGTTGTTATTTTTATTTAGTTCTGACCTGAACGAGACAAAATGACTGAATTTATTAAAAAAAACTGTCCTGTCATGACCTGATGATCCACGACTGTTTTCATGTTTTGTGAGTCATTTTATAATTCACTCGACACTGTGATTTTTTTTTTTTTTTTTTTCCCTCATAATTGTGAGTTTGTGTTTCACAATTGGGAGATATGAATTTGCAATACTGACTTTTTGTCTTGCGATTGTGAATTTAGTATGTGAGTTTATATCTCATAATTCTGACTTTTCTCAATATTGTGAGTTTATATCTCATAATTCTGACTTTTCTCAATATTGTGAGTTTATATCTCATAATTCTGACTTTTCTCAATATTGTGAGTTTATATCTCATAATTCTGACTTTTCTCAATATTCTGAGTTTATATCTCATAATTCTGACTTTTCTCAATATTCTGAGTTTATATCTCATAATTCTGACTTTTCTCAATATTGTGAGTTTATATCTCATAATTCTGACTTTTCTCAATATTCTGAGTTTATATCTCATAATTCTGACTTTTCTCAATATTCTGAGTTTATATCCCATAATTCTGACTTTATAACTCACAATTGCAACTTTATATCACACAATTCTGATAAAAACTCTCAATGATCTTTTTTGTGTTTGTTTCACACTTATTAGTATTCCAAAGTGTTCTAAAGTATTTAGATGAAGTGACTAAACTTGAGTAATGTAACGAAATACGTTACAAATGACTTTTTAAAGCATGTGTTTTGTAATCTGTAGTGAAATACATTTTAAAAGTAACCCACCCAGCCCTGTCTATATTGTACAGCAGCAGCGTGTCGTGTATGTTTTGGCAGTAACACGTCCAGTACTTACTCTGCAGAAGTGGCCAAACATTTCAACATTACTATGTCCATTACCAACACAGTTGTCATGGCAGAAATGACTCATACAGCCGCCACCTTCAACTATTTTAATGGTGAGTACACTCAAAGTCTTTTGGTATTTTAATGGCTATTTGGTATGTATTGTATTTATTATTATTGAATTGTTGGAGGAACTGAAGAGTTTTTTGTGTATAGCCACTGGGTTTTGGTGTATGGACTATCTAGCATTTGTTTGTTATAATACAGAACTTGGTCTATTTCAGTCTTAAAAAAAAATGCAGGCTGTTACTGTTTTGGTGAATGTTTGTTTATGAGATCATAAAGTGTGCACAGCACACCTATGAAAACAAAATGCCCCTCCACCCCATTCTATATGTTCTGGCGACGGCCCCGCTCACATGTGAACATAAACACACACTCTTCACATGACGGATTCCTGCTACTAAAACTAACAGTCCATCACTGGAGTGTGACTGTGTGTGTGTGTGTGTGTGCTCGTTTTCATGGTTTATGAGGACACAAATTTGTATAATGTCATGGGTATGATGACGTAAACATGAAATATGAGGACATTTCATGAGTCCTCATATTTCAAACAGCTTTAATAACATACTAAACAATGTGTTTGTACAGTAGAAAAACCTTTACACCTATGTCCTCACTAAGATAGCAAAACAAACCTGTGTGTGTGTGTGTGCTGGTTTTCATGGTTTATGAGGACACAAATTTGTATAATGTCATGGGTGTGATGACGTAAACATGAAATATGAGGACATTTCACGAATCCTCATATTTCAAACAGCTTTAATAACATACTAAACAATGTGTTTGTACGGTAGAAAAACCTTTACACCTATGTCCTCACTAAGATAGCAAAACAAACCTGTGTGTGTGTCTGTGTGTGTGTTACCTTTGCGTATCTCCTCGCGGATCTGTGACTCCATCTCCTCCATCTGTAACAAGGTCTTCTGCCAGTACCGCTCTGCCCTGCGGCTCTTAGTGCAGTAAATCACTAGTGCTAAACACACACACACACACAAAGGTGATGTTACTCACGTTAGTTTCTCAGAGTAGATCCAATAGTGAAAATGCATCTCTTCTGCAAATATATATATATATATATCTATTAATTGATTTACTTCAATGCATTTAATTATTGATTTTTAATCTTTTTCATTCATTTTTAGTTTTTCTCTAGACTTCTCCACAGACCCCAGACTGAAAACTCCTGATTTAGATGATCTAAAGAGCATCTTGAGCTTCAGCAGAGGAACATCTGACAGGCTGTACATGTTGAACATCACAGATCTGCTTGTTTGATCAGCGGTTTAGAGAGTGAACACAGACGTACCCACAGTGCACAGCAGCAGCAGCACACAGCAGACCACAATTGAGACCACTATGGCCAGTTCACTGCCTCCACCCATCTGCACCTTCGCTATGATCTTATGGAAATTACCCACTCGCACCTGGAACAGACCGGCAGAAGAGCAAACATCATGCATGTGGCTTCATCATCATCATCATCATCATCATCATGCTGGACCCTCATGACAGTGTGTGAACACAAGCAGATCCTTTGAACAATTCAATTCTATTCATAGTTACTGTGTGAAATCTCCATGACTGATGAAATCATCTGGTCTCTCTGGACGCTGCAATGTTTCTCACATTTCACACACTGACACATGCTGATTTACCATGTGTTTTCCCAGTGACCAAAACTATTCATTATCCAACAGTCCTTTTTTAAGATTATGAAATAATTAATAAAAGTATTATTAAAGGATTTCAGCGCTGTATAAAAAAGAAAGGATGATAAAAAGATGAAAAACTACCACCGATGTATTCTTCCATTTTGTTTCTATGTAAACATGACGTGTTGACCTCGTGCGCTCGCGTCTCACACGTGACGATCCGTTCTAAAAACACTTTTTTCTACTTTTAAAATGCACGTCTCTTGACTTCATGCTTTTTCCTTTCCACTGACCTGCGTCTTGCATTTTTAAATGGAGAAATGTGTTCTGTAGGAACCAGCCCTAAGACTGCTTCTTTTACGATGCCTTGTTCCCAATATGCTTTTGTAACCCCTCTACCCGGGTCCTACTCGACCCGCTCCGAGCGGGCCTCGAACCCTGGTCTTCACGCTAGAGCATCTCTTGAGGTCAGAGGAGTGAGGTTTACTCGCACAGCAACTACTAGCTGGCCTCCGTTACACTCACCCCCCCTAAACCTCACTCCCATCCGGGTCACGGCACCAATGTCACCCCTCTACCCGGGTCTTCCGGCATGGGAGTCGGACGCTCCAACAAGGAGACTAAAGGCTGCAACCTCTAACGTCTTCACTGTTTGGAAAAGAGCAGCTCAGGCATTCTTCACAATACCTTATTATGTGTTCCACAGGTCAAGTCTAATAGATGTGAAACAACAGTAAAGGCTGACAGAATCTCTTCCAAATCATCTTTCACCATCTATCCTCTTAATAAAACAGCCAGAATGCACACATCTCGCATAAACTGTGCAACTGTTCCCATGACACAACATGTGTGAGCGCTCTGAACCCGCTCTGTACGCTTCATTTGCCCTCAGACTCAGATGTTTGTGATATTTTCCACTGTTTGTTGAGACGTTCAGTGGTCTCTCTGCTGCATTGGCCGTGTCATGCAGCGCTCCAGCGTGTTAAATATAGCCGTGTGTGCGTGTTTCACAATCAGACCAAACAAAGGAACAGGGAATTCAGACATGAAAACAAGCGCGCTGGAATCAGGGCGGTTCAGGGGCTTGATTAACTCTTGTTTTCGTGCTTGATGTTGGGCTCGTCCACCACGCCAGAGAAATTCCAGCGCTGCTTTAAACTCAGTGTTCCAGTGGCAGAGAGAGAACGATACTGATGAGGAGATAAAGTATAAAGTGACGAACAGTGATGGTTACGCTGGTAGCGTGCCATCCTCCATGTGATTAACGTTAGATACAGCACACTGATAAAGCTGATGTGGGCGTTCGGGTCACACATAATAAAGAGATTTCAGGTTCCAGTAACAGCCTGTAGGTCACAGTGAGTTTGCAGCATGTGAAGTTCTTTCCACAGAGCGACTGATTCCTTGAGTGTTGCAATAGTGTAAAAAATCAGCAGTGTATGCAGGGCTTCATGATACAAGATACTCATGATACACTGAATATGTTCGATATAAATGTTAACATAATAATTAACACGAACAATAATTTAATAGCATTTATTAAACATGGTTAATGTTCATTACTGTTCTATAATTAATTACTGTACATTTTAAATTTTAAAAGTTGAATGTATCAAATGGACAGTTCACCCCCCCAAAAGGATGTTAGAGAGCAAGCAACACTGGAGCACACTGACTTTCATTTTATGGAAGCAAAAACAACACTGACTCGGCTAACAAAACGTCTCAGCTTACGCGTGTAACCATGGTTCCCTGAGAGGGGAACGAGACGCTGCATCCAATTACGACATTTGGGGGAAGCACGTCTGAAGCACGCGTGCAACTAATCCAATCCTGATTAGTGCCGTTTACCTCGTGACGTGTGACGGCGTAACGCAGAAGCTACAAAGGGTTAACCGTGTCAGCTTCTGATAGGCTGAAGCAAGCCGCTCCCATGCATGCAGGAAGTATGTGTACAGCCAGACAGCTGTCAAGGATGGTATGTGGCATCTCGACATGGATGGAAGAACATCATCTGCAGCTCACCTTGGCAAAGATTGAGCTTCTCGTCTTCCCTGCCAATCCGACTCTACAGCACAACATCCAGCTAGGTGCATTAGCAATTACTCCATCAAGATATCTTGGAATATTCTTTGATGACCAACTGAGCTTCATTTGCACTTCACAACATCAGGAAAATCAGGACTTTTCTAACTGAGCATGCAACACAACTTCTCGTCCAGGCCCTGGTCATTTCAAGGCTTGATTACTGCAATGCTCTTCTGGCTGGACTGCCATCAAGTGCAATCAAATGATCCAGAACACTGCAGCACATCTGGTCTTCAACGAGCCCAAAAGAGTCCACATCACGGCCCTCTTCATCTCTCTGCACTGGCTACCTCCACTCACTTTTATGAGTCTACGTCCCCACCAGAAGCCTGCGATCACTAAACGAGCGAAGGCACAAAATCACTCTCCAGAACATTCTTGTTCTCTGTTCCGTGCTGGTGGAATGATCTCCCTACCTTACAGAATCCCTGGAAATATTCAAAAGAGAGCTGAATATTCATCTCTTTTGTGAGTACTTAACCCTTTCATAAAAACAACAACAACAAAAAATAAAGGTCCTATCTTTTTCTCTAATCCATCCATATTCTAGCTTATGCTACTCTAAGCAATGTCTGAATCTTGTATTGTGAGCACTTCCTGTGTCTATTTGCTTCTACATGATGAATCGCTTGTTGTATTCCTCGCTTGTAAGTCGCTTTTGGATAAAAGCATCTGCCAAATGAATAAAGTGTCTCATTTCCACTCTCAGGGAACCATGGTTACATGTGTAACCTGAGACCTTCGCTCTCGAGAGATCCATGAAAATGTTATTTCTGAATGTTTCAAATGTTTTTTTCTTGGTTATGCAAACATTACAGGAACATTCTCTTTTAGTGTTCTGCAAACTTTATGGGAACATTACTTTCGAATGTTCTGAAACATGTCGCAACATTCCACTAAACATCCAACTAAAATATTTCAGAAAAAAAAAGTATTAATAATGTATTTGTGCCAACGTTTTCAGAGCATTATTAAAGACCAGCTAACTTTGAAAAAGAGTTCCATTAATGTTCCTGTAAGAACGTTTGTCGAGAGAACCTTGCCACGTTCTGAGAGTGTTCCGCGTTACTGTAACTGGAGGGATTTCTTGTAATATCTTCTTTTATGTTCTACAGAGCAAAGAAAGTCATACAGGTTTGGAATGAAATGATGACCGTAGACATTGACAGAATGATTTGGAGTGATTCTTAATAACCAGCTATTAATTAAACATTAGTTTATAATTTTTTCTTTTTATTTTGTCAAAGTGCTGCACAGAGAGTTTTCAGTGTATCTTCAGGTGCTGAACCTGGAACGTTAGTTTGATGCTGCAGTGAAAGGCAGCGCTGGATGTGAACTCACGGTGACGGGCAGATCTCCAGTGCTGGCGCTCAGTGATCTGTTGATGGTGCAGTGGAACAGCTGCTCGTTGTGGAAGGTGATGTCACAGAGGTCTGAACCAATCGTCACTGAGTATTCGTCCAGCGTCAGGTCCAGCTCGCTCGGCCCTTTCTGAGACACAGACACAAAGATTGTTACTCTGTGTGTAGACATGGGAGTATGTATGTATGTATGATGTTAAATATACAGATATGTGGAGGAAGTCAGAGTGGAAACAGAAACCAGAATGGATGTTTATGTCATAGTGTAGCAAAAACACGAACAACCAAACATCCTACGATAATTAACTACATACTTTGATGGCAAACACACGGACACTGGCTTCAGCTCTTCATCCTTCCTTCCTTCCTCCCCAATTCTTTAGGAGAGAATGAAAATAAAACCTTGCTCTGCTGTGCCTGTTAGCTACTTCCTGTCAAACTCTCAACATCCCGCCACACAGCTCTGGACTTTCCCGATATTTAATCAACTGTGTGTGTGTGTTTGTGTTTTTGAGGACACAAATTTGTATAATCACATGGGAATGACTTTGGTATTACGACGTAAACATGAAATATGAGGACATTTCATGCCGCTAGACGTTACGCAGCTGTCCGTGTCTGTTGCCATGGTTACTGTGCAGTACAAGCGGAAACCAGGGACAACGCAGATATTACGTCACTATTTAAAGTTGAGAATTTCTCTAAATTTACAAATCTTGGAAACAATTAGGATAGTGTAAGTACACAGCTGAACGAAAATAGGCTACACTTTCTTTTAAGGTAAAGTTACACTGTAATTACACATTTAAGTACTGAGTAATATTAAGTAACTACATGTACTTTCTATAGGATTAGGGTTTGGTTTGGGGTTAGTTGCATGTAATTATGCATAATTTATAGTTATTACTACAATAAAAAAAATGTAACATATGTAACAATGACACAGTAAAATAAAGTGTTACCCAAAAATATATAACACTGTGCCAGTGGTTTTTGGATATTTTAATAAAAAAAACTTATATTGTGCCTTTAAGTAACATAATTAGTTACTTTTTTGGGGAGTAACACAATATCGTAACGCATTACTTTTAAAAGTAATTAATTTCCCAATACTGGTCGTTATAAAAAAAAATTGGGCTGTTTGCAAGTTAATTTCACCATAAACAAAAGCTATGTTACTCATAATATGAATGTAGAATTTTACTCAAAATAGAACTAAAAATGTTTTGTTAGTCCATGTTTCATTTACTTCACTTCCTATAAATATCAAGAAAAACCCCCACAATAATAACTGCACACAGTAAAGTGAGTCATTCATCATTCTCCATGTGACGTCAGAACAAACTAAATGGATTCTTTTAACTGTTTCTTTGCTTTTAGGTTTAAACCCGTCGTTCATTTAGTCAGAAACCATGATTTTCGCCCAATTTTTCATGTAGTACGGTCTTCTCTGTGAAGGACGCATGCATTGCTGATGGTAGTTTGCCTTCTGTGTTCCTGAGCAGATCATCCACGCGCACGCTTACATTGATGACGAGGATGAGCGGCTCTCCAGGGTGATGTTTGATGAGTTTCTCTTTGTTGGCCGTATAGAACTGTGGATCCTCCACATAGTCAAAGTGAAAGGAATCATCGTGCGGCTCCTCGTCCTCGTCCAGCCCTTGGCCTAACGGAGACGCGTACTCTCCTCTGTACAGCACCTTGTTGAGGTAGAAGTGAGCCGTGGTCTGCTGGGATTGACCCGCCTCAGGAGACTGACAAACCATCAGAGTGGACGACACGCACGAGCAGTTCTGGAGAAACCACATGAAAGACAATCATATTGAGTAATATTATTGATTTGACTGCACTGACATAATCAGACGAGGAAAAAAAAAACCTGAACTGAATTGACTGTTCGCAAAGCCATCTCATATTTGATGAAGTTTGCATCATTGATTCTGTTATTTTCCTGCTCATCACTGTGAAGATGCTTCGAAACTGTATTGTATTGTATAAAGCACACTGAAATTTCATGCAAATATCAGCACTTTGATCTCTACTCAATAAAAAGGCATTATTTCTCACCGTCCGTCCGATTCCAGTCACCTCCATCATGGCCGACTGCACAAGATTGAAGCCGTATCCAGTGACAGAGATACTGCGACCACCACTAACACATCCCGTGAGGAATACATATGAAAACAGAAGCAGAAAAATATATCTATATAATGACAGAAATGAGTTCACATTCCCATGAACGATGAGTAAATGATGCGATCGCTACCAAATGAGTTAAAGACCTGCGCCATCTAGAGTTTCAGGTCAGAACTAGGTAAGAACGTTAGTTCAGAGAACCTTGACAGAACGTTCTGATCACGTTCCCCGTTATCTTAGGCTACATTTGCCAGAATTTCATTTCCAGTGTCGCGAATAAGGTTGGGAATCAAAAATCGATTCGCATGCTTGTTATAAAATTAATACTTAGAATTCTCTTATCGACTCTTTTGTGTGCGTTTAATATGATTTTAAAGCTCTCAAGTGCGAGCGGTCTCGTGCTCTGTGACAGTGTTTGCTGGGATATTTTGATATATTTTTGCAGAAAGACGTGGAGGAGAACTCATACTATTCAGTATGAGAGGCAGCTTTCTGTGTGCACATTCTGGATGTGTGTGCAGCACAGAAAAAGAGTTTTAATGTGATTTTAAACCATTCAAGCACAAGAAGACTCATACGCAGTTTTCTGTCCTCAGAAATGCGAGGTACTGAACTGAGTTCTCTTCCGCATCTTGAACCGACAAATACACGTAAAAATATGTCAAAATATCCCAGTAAACAGTCACGTATGTCTTAAGTGAATGTAAACAGTTGACAAGAAAACACGTGTAACAGAATATTGGATCAGTGCAGCTATTTAAAGTGTTAGTTCACCCAAAAATGATATTTCAGTCATTGGTTCCTCTCCCTCATGTGGTTCTACACCCGTAAGATCTTCAGAACACAAATGAAGATATTTTTGATGAAATTCGATGGTTCAGTGAGAGATAATTTACACTTTCAGATGAACAGAAAGACACTAAAACATATTTAAAACAGGTCATGTGACTACAGTGGTTCAATTGGTCCCTCTCTAAATAGTGTTAAAGTAACACTGAAGCAGAGTTGAAGTTAATGAGAAAATTAAGCAATTACTTGAGCGACGATTGAACATTATTGATGAACACCTGCTGTTAACAAGCAGAATCGCAACTGACTTCAGCCACAGTCTTAGATGAAATCAACTGAAGATAAAAGACATTCAATCTCTGAAGAGTGTGACTTTAACACTAGTTCAGTGTGACTTTAACACTATTTAGAGAGGGACCAAATGTGATCCGAGCAGAGTTGATTTAACTCTGGGGTTTTTACTGTGTACTGTCTCACATAAACACTTGAACATCGCAGTAGTTTGTCAGTTCTGTACCTGAGGAAGCTTTTGTTGGGTTTGATTTGACTGATAGTGGGGTTTTTCTCATAGGTGAATGTGAAGTTGGGTGAAGCGCTGTGACACGGCCGGCCGTCATACACCACACACACGGACACGTCCTCCGCGAGCGCGGCGGGAGGCATCACACACTGGATGACTTCACTGGACCGCCTGCACAAACACACAGCCGATCACGGGAGATATGTGATATACAGGGGTGTTCACCCAAAATGAAAGAGCAGACAGATTTAATTTAGGTTCTGATTCACATATAACAGTCGATCACGGCTGGAACAACAACAACGATAATCTCAGATACTGATTTTATGCTTTATTTAATGTTAAAAGAAGTGTTGAATATCATTTATAGCCATCCTTAAAGACACGGTGTTTGACAAACCGAATCATTTCATTTATATTTAGCAGACGCTTTTATCCAAAGCGACTTACAAGTGAGAGTGCTGTTCATTCACAATCCCCACTTTCAACTCCTACTGGTGTGGGAATCGAACCAGCAACCTTCAGGTTACAAGCCCGACTCCCTCACCATTCGGCCACGACTACATTATGACATGAGTGTATCGTTACATCCCTAATGATACATCGATAAAATACGAAATGCTGCGAACACACTCACATTAAGATGCTGCAGTTTTGAGTCCTGTTGATGTTGACGTTAACGGTGGATCCAGCATCCAGGAACTGGCCGTGGATGGTGAGTATGGTTCCTCCGGCGAGAGGACCCTGCTGTGGCGTGAACTTCAGCAGTTTGGGCTCCTGTGCCACAAAGGACAGAGAAGAAACTTATTCAAAGTGCAATAAACCAACTATGGTTTTATCTAATCAGGTAAGAGCTGCTAGACCTTCTTGGACCAGCAACAAATCAGCAAAATACAGCAAAACGCTTTTGCCGGAATGTCAATCCAAGCATCTAAAATTCCAAAGTCCATTTTAAGCAGAGTGCAGCTGTTTTCCATCAGCAAGGTGTCATAATAGTACACTAGAAAGAAAAGTTTGTTGAAACAAACTTTAAGTTGGCTTGAAAAAGCCCAGTCAGAAAGTTTGAAGTAGTTTTAAAAGCTTAAAGTTTGAAATAGTTTAAGTTTGACTTTAGAAGTTTTCAATGATGGATGGATGGATGGATGGATGGGTGGATGGATAGTTGTGGTCAAATGACAGATAGATGGATGAATGGATGGATGGATGGATAGATAGATAGATAGATGGATGGATAGATCGATGGATAGATGGATAGATAGATGGATGGATAGATGGATAGATAGATGGATAGATAGATGGATAGATAGATGGATAGATAGATTAAATGAGTTCATGAGTTTGAATGAGTTTAATTGGCTTAGAAAAGTACATACAATGGCAGTTTAATTGAGTTTAATGGGGTTCCATACTTTAGGCTCATTTTAACATTCCTTCAATGAAAGTCAATGGGATTTTTCCAAGTTTTAATCAGCATTTTTAGGAAAACCGTCAGTCAGAGCAGTTAGAAAAGATATAGCAACTCGAGTCAGAACAGTCTGAAGGTCTGACCCGAGTTTGGAGAGTTAAAGCTCTAGGAGGAGTTGGAAATTTTAGTCTCAGAATAATAATAATAATAAGTTTAAATAGCATTTCAGTAAGTAGGCTTTTTCAAGCCGACTTAATTCGAGGTAGCACATTTGAATATTCAGGCTCCAGACTGGGAAGCAGCTGAAGCTGTGTCGCTGAAGTCCGCGTGCAGCGGCTTTGATCACATAAACAGTTCTGGAAGGTTAGTTTAAACTAGCATGTCATTCAGAAGTAATGTGGCATGTCTGCAACACTCCACTTAAACCATGACATCACATCCTGTGGAGGTGAAGGGTCGAGGGGAGGATATTAAAGTGTAAGTGTGTGTGTCACTCAGACAGATGTTTCCTAATCTCGGCGAGTGGGTTAAAGTTTTGAGGAAGGAGGAGGAATGATTCCTTGGGGAATGATCCGAACTTTCCTCTTTTATAACTTCTCATCCGTGTTTTCTAGTTCTGCTCCAGCTCCATTTCCCAACCTAAACTACTCCCAAGTAGTTTTTTGGTCTATAATTTAATGTTTGACCTATTATGATACTCGACTCTCTCACTAGCTGTGGTCCAAACTAACAAAAATTATGCTCATTTTCTTACTTAGTATTTTTTGTTTAGTTTCCAGGACAAATATCTAATGATTCTTAAATCAAGAAATGGCATAAGATAATATGATTTAAGAATTTTCAGATATTTAGACTGGGAACCAGACAGAAATAAGTCAGAAAAGCATTTTTTTTTTTGCAGTGAATTCTGAGTATGTTTTGGTAATGTTCCCGTTAAGTTATTTGTGAATGTTCTCTGATGGTTCAAAATGTCCAGTTAAATGTTTTAAAAATCTCGGTTATACGAACGTTAAGGGAACGTTCCGTTTTGCATTTTTGGAATGTTTAACATTTTTGGAATGTTACTTTTGAATGTTCTCTGAACGTTCTGAAACAAGGAACATGTTACACGACCATCTAAAATGAACGATGTATAAATAATGTTTTTGTGCTAACGTTTTGAGAACATTATTAAAGACAAACGTTCTATTAATGTTACTGGAAGAACTTTAAGAGAACCTTTGCTAGAATGTTCCCTGTTAGCTTTATGTTAAAACACGTTCGAAAAGGCCGCTACCAGTTTAATTATCCAGTAGGATGCTCTCAGATACATTTTTCCACAGATTTTCCCCTGAAATCAGAGCAGGAAAAGCAAAACCATGTGATCTGCTCAGTAGCACCAAATCACAGTCGTTTTAAAACAAACCACAGTATCTCTCAATGCCATGTGAACATGACATCAGCCCAGAAACTCTCTCAGACAAAACAAAAGGAACCAGAAGTTCCCAATAGCCATCACGCTGATCTAGAGAGAGTATTGTCTTTGCTCTCACTTCATGCATTCAAACACGCCGTCATGCGTTGGGTGAAAATGTTCTGTGTTGGCGTCATGCGAGTGTGACGAGCCGTGAGGGAACGGCGCGAGGCTGGTGACACGAGTGATAATGAGCGCCACCTGCTCGCTACACCGGTCTCGTGTCTCTCACGGAGGAGCTCCGGAAGCATAAAAGAGGAGTGACGACAGTGAAGGACGAGAGAGGACCAGGCCTGGACTTTATGTTGTGTTTTATTTTGTTTGTTCCTCACAGCGACTGCCGCCCTTTTACTTTCGTTTAATTGTTTGATTATTTTATTATTAAAGTATGTTGAACCTTCGCCGGTTCCCGCCTCCTTCTTCCCGGGTTTCGGCACCAATGTAACACAATTCTTAAGAACGGGAAGGAGGAGGCGGGAACCGGCGAACGTTCAACAACTTTAATCAAACAAATAAGCAAACAATAAAAACGAAAGTAAAAGGGCGGCAGTTACTCACAGCGCACAAACATAATAAAACACAACATAAAATCCAGACCTGGTCCTCTTCGTCCTTCACTGTTGTCGCTCCTCTTTTATGCTTCCGGAGCTGAGAGACACGAGACCGGTGTAGCGAGCAGGTGACGCTCATTATCACTCGCACCGTTCCCTCACAGCTCTCGCCCGCCCTGCTCGTCACAGCGAGGGTGGTCTAAAAGGGATGATCATCAATCTGACGGTGTGAAAACACGAACAGAGAACAAGAGGCTTGAACGTACCACAAAGAAGAACATGTCCTTTGAAACGCCCACTGCGTTACCGGCCACGCTCACTGTAACATGATCGCTCTTCTTTTCCCCTGATGCACCGGTCTCACAAACCAACCTGTAGCGACACACAAGCGGCGGGTCATGGAAAGGAATGTTTCAGCTGGACATTCTCCACACAGTTTTAAATGCTACTACTCGTTTTAGTGTGTTCAGAGAACATTCAAAAGTAACATTGTTTGAAGAATGATAAAATGGAATGTCCCGTAACATTATAAAAACTGCTGAATTTCATTTTGCATGTACTTACTTGACTGAGACAGTGTAGTACTGAGGCAGAAGGTTACAGGGCACATCCCCGATGGAGACGTTGACGTGATCAGCACTGTGTCCCAGATTCCTGCCCTGCACCGTGAGCAGCGTCCCGCCCGTCAGCGGCCCCGTCAGCGGCTCAATCTGCACATCGACACACAGACCGAGAAATGACGGCGCGATTCAGATCTCAGAACAGGTGAATGAACGCATGTAAAATGCATTAATGCTTCATGATGGACACGGTCAGCTTCACACAAAACTTCACAAAGAGCTGGAATGTAGAGTAGTGAGCGGGACGCTCGTCTCATGGTTTACAGGTACAGTTATTATAAACGTTTATGTTCATTATGGTTCGGGTAAGAATTGAGAGGTTCAGACTCCACCTAAAACACACACAAACATGTGTTTCCAATGCACACTACCAGACAAGTGTTCGGAATAATTTACATATTGTATTGTTTTTGAAAGAAGTCTCTTCTGCATCAAATACACTGTAAAACTGTGAAATATTATCACAATTTAAAACAGCTGTTTTATAGTAAAATGTGATCAAAGCTGAATTTTCAGCATCATTACTCCAGTCACATGATCCTTCAGAAATCATTCTAATATTCATTAAAGCTGCACTATGTAGTTTTTCGTCCACTAGAGGTCGCCTATTCAAAACGAAGGCGTGTGAATTGTGAAGAATTTCATGCAAATATTATTGTTGGGCACTAAATATGAAATTCTGCAACTGACTGCTTTTCTAAGTTTGTCCAGGTTTGCATCTAATAATAATAATAATAATAATAATAATAATACAGTTTTGTATGTATTTAGGGTCAGTAAGTAAATTTGAAAAGTTAGTAACGGTTTACGATAAGGTCCCATTCGTCAACAATATCAATGCATTAACTAACGTTGAGCCATTATATTTGTTACAGTATTTATTAATTTTTGTGAACATTAATCTTCAATGTTAACTCAGACATATTACATAACAATAACAGATACAACTTTTGATTTAAATCACGTATTAGTAAATGTTGAAATGAACATGAACCGAGATAAATAAATGTTGTTCGATGTCAGCGAATGCTTACAAACGGGACCTTGTTGTAAAGTGTTGTTTTTTTTGGAGGACTGAAATGAGTGTCTGAGCCAAATCCACTGTTGTGGGTTAAACCTGAAGTGTGAGTAATGAGAGAAGACACAGAGCAGTGTTTTTCGTGTCTCTTTCATCAACAGTGTCCGCAGCGAGACGACGGGATGTGAGGGAGGAGGAGGTGAAGAGGGCCAAACAGGATAAGGAAATGAAACTTGTGCTTTTCACATGAGCAGTACAATCATGAAAACACTGGACCAATGTTTCTCCACCATCTGTCCTTACAGACACATTTGCATTCGGTTGCATGTCTTCATTATATGATCACAAAAGTTGATAGTCAAAAAACTACTTGATACTACGCCAGTAAAGCTGCCATTATCGCTGACAAGTGAGTGATTGTGTTTGTCTGGAGCTAAACAACTGTACGACGCAAGCACTGAATAAATGTTTCATTCATCTTTTCTTTAAACTGTATTCTGTATAAATAAGCACCTTTCTCTTGCCATACTGGCATCAGCAATAAACAAATGTCAGTTTGACCACTAGTTTCAATAAATACATCTGCAAGCAGCAATTAAGGGGCCAAAAAAGGTTGATGAGTTCTGCAAGCGTCAGAGCAACTGCAACGATGAGTAAGTAAAGACATTTTAGGTTATTTTAGGCAAAAGGGATGAAAAATAACAAATACGACCACTTGTAATGTAATTGAATTGCTTATCACTTTCGACCAATAGGTGGCGCTGTCGCCAAATTGGTGTTGTGTGGTCTGTGTGAGAAGACATTATGACACCAAATCAGCTTCTAATTTTGTTGATGGCACATTCGAGAATGGCTTGGTCAATCAAATAACTTTTAACGACTTTTTGCCGGCATGGTCTGAAGATGATCAGTTTTGGTGAAAATCGGAAGAACTTTCTAGGAGGAGTTTGAAAAATGTTTTCGAATGGCGGATAGCAAGTTCAGTCGAATATGGCATAATTGGAATCAATTGTTCTTGGTTTGACTATTCAAGACAAGTTTCATTGAACGTAAATAAAAATTGACCACAAGGTGGCGTTGTTCCAAAACTTTGTTCAGGACATTCAGGGCATGTTCCTGATGATACATACCAAGGTTCGTAATGGTCAGGGCTGGGTGTGTTACTTTTAAAATGTATTTCACTACATATTACAAAATAAATGCTTTAAAAAGTCATTTGTAACGTATTTCGTTACATTACTCAAGTTTAGTAACTTAATCGAAATACTTTAGAATACTTTGGAATACTAATAAGTGTGAAACGAACACAAAAAAGGTCATTGCAAGTTTTTATCTCACAATTCTTACTTTTTCCCTCAGAATTGTGTGATATAAAGTTGCAATTGAGAGTTATAAAGTATGAGATTTAAATTATGAGATATAAATTCACAATATTGAGAAAAGTCAGAATTATGAGATATAAACTCACAATATTGAGAAAAGTCAGAATTATGAGATATAAACTCACAATATATTGAGAAAAGTCAGAATTATGAGATATAAACTCACAATATTGAGAAAAGTCAGAATTATGAGATATAAACTCACAATATTGAAAAAAGTCAGAATTATGAGATATAAACTCACAATATTGAAAAAAGTCAGAATTATGAGATATAAACTCACAATATTGAAAAAAGTCAGAATTATGAGATATAAACTCACAATATTGAAAAAAGTCAGAATTATGAGATATAAACTCACAATATTGAAAAAAGTCAGAATTATGAGATATAAACTCACAATATATTGAGAAAAGTCAGAATTATGAGATATAAACTCACAATATTGAGAAAAGTCTGAATTATGAGATATAAACTCACAATATTGAGAAAAGTCAGAATTATGGGATATAAACTCACAATATTGATAAAAGTCAGAATTATGAGATATAAACTCAAAATATTGATAAAAGTCAGAATTATGAGATATAAACTCACAATATTGAGAAAAGTCAGAATTATGAGATATAAACTCACAATATTGATAAAATTCACAATTATGAGATATAAACTGACAATATTGAGAAAAGTCAGAATTATGAGATATAAACTCACAATATTGAGAAAAGTCAGAATTATGAGATATAAACTCACAATATTGATAAAATTCAGAATTATGAGATATAAACTGACAATATTGATAAAAGTCAGAATTATGAGGTATAAACTCACAATATTGAGAAAAGTCAGAATTATGGGATATAAACTCACATTATTGAGAAAAGTCAGAATTATGAGATATAAACTCACAATATTGAGAAAAGTCAGAATTATGGGATATAAACTCACATTATTGAGAAAAGTCAGAATTATGAGATATAAACTCACAATATTGAGAAAAGTCAGAATTATGGGATATAAACTCACAATATTGAGAAAATTCAGAATTATGAGATATAAACTGACAATATTGAGAAAAGTCAGAATTATGAGATATAAACTCACAATATTGAGAAAAGTCAGAATTATGAGATATAAATCACAATATTGAAAAAAGTCAGAATTATGAGATATAAATCACAATATTGAAAAAAGTCAGAATTATGAGATATAAACTGACAATATTGAGAAAAGTCTGAATTATGAGATATAAACTCACAATATTGAGAAAAGTCAGAATTATGAGATATAAACTCAGAATATTGAGAAAAGTCAGAATTATGAGATATAAACTGACAATTTTGAGAAAAGTCAGAATTATGGGATATAAACTCACATTATTGAAAAAAGTCAGAATTATGAGATATAAACTGACAATATTGAGAAAAGTCAGAATTATGGGATATAAACTCACATTATTGAGAAAAGTCAGAATTATGAGATATAAACTCACAATATTGAGAAAAGTCAGAATTATGAGATATAAACTGACAATTTTGAGAAAAGTCAGAATTATGAGATATAAACTGACAATATTGAGAAAAGTCAGAATTATGGGATATAAACTCACAATATTGAGAAAAGTCAGAATTATGGGATATAAACTCACATTATTGAAAAAAGTCAGAATTATGAGATATAAACTCACATTATTGAAAAAAGTCAGAATTATGGGATATAAACTCACATTATTGAAAAAAGTCAGAATTATGAGATATAAACTCACAATATTGAAAAAAGTCAGAATTATGAGATATAAACTGACAATATTGAGAAAAGTCAGAATTATGGGATATAAACTGACAATATTGAGAAAAGTCAGAATTATGAGATATAAACTCACAATATTGAGAAAAGTCAGAATTATGAGATATAAACTCACAATATTGATAAAAGTCAGAATTATGAGATATAAACTGAAAATATTGAGAAAAGTCAGAATTATGAGATATAAACTCACAATATTGAGAAAAGTCAGAATTATGGGATATAAACTCAAAATATTGAGAAAAGTCAGAATTATGAGATATAAACTCACAATATTGAGAAAAGTCAGAATTATGAGATATAAACTGAAAATATTGAGAAAAGTCAGAATTATGAGAAATAAACTCACAATATTGAGAAAAGTCAGAATTATGAGATATAAACTGACAATATTGAGAAAAGTCAGAATTATGAGATATAAACTCACAATATTGAGAAAAGTCAGAATTATGGGATATAAACTCACAAAATTGAGAAAAGTCAGAATTATGAGATATAAACTGACAATATTGAGAAAAGTCAGAATTACGAGATATAAACTCACAATATTGAGAAAAGTCAGAATTATGGGATATAAACTCACAAAATTGAGAAAAGTCAGAATTATGAGATATAAACTCACAATATTGAGAAAAGTCAGAATTATGAGATATTAATCACAATATTGAAAAAAGTCAGAATTATGAGATATAAACTGACAATATTGAGAAAAGTCAGAATTATGAGATATAAACTCACAATATTGAGAAAAGTCAGAATTATGAGATATAAATCACAATATTGAAAAAAGTCAGAATTATGAGATATAAATCACAATATTGAAAAAAGTCAGAATTATGAGATATAAATCACAATATTGAAAAAAGTCAGAATTATGAGATATAAATCACAATATTGAGAAAAGTCAGAATTATGAGATATAAACTGACAATATTGAGAAAAGTCTGAATTATGAGATATAAACTCACAATATTGAGAAAAGTCAGAATTATGAGATATAAACTGACAATATTGAGAAAAGTCAGAATTATGGGATATAAACTGACAATATTGAGAAAAGTCAGAATTATGAGATATAAACTCACAATATTGAGAAAAGTCAGAATTATGAGATATAAACTGACAATATTGAGAAAAGTCAGAATTATGGGATATAAACTGACAATATTGAGAAAAGTCAGAATTATGAGATATAAACTCACAATATTGAAAAAAGTCAGAATTATGAGATATAAACTGACAATATTGAGAAAAGTCAGAATTATGGGATATAAACTGACAATATTGAGAAAAGTCAGAATTATGAGATATAAACTCACAATATTGAGAAAAGTCAGAATTATGAGATATAAACTCACAATATTGATAAAAGTCAGAATTATGAGATATAAACTGAAAATATTGAGAAAAGTCAGAATTATGAGATATAAACTCACAATATTGAGAAAAGTCAGAATTATGGGATATAAACTCACAATATTGAGAAAAGTCAGAATTATGAGATATAAACTGAAAATATTGAGAAAAGTCAGAATTATGAGAAATAAACTCACAATATTGAGAAAAGTCAGAATTATGAGATATAAAATGACAATATTGAGAAAAGTCAGAATTATGAGATATAAACTCACAATATTGAGAAAAGTCAGAATTATGGGATATAAACTCACAAAATTGAGAAAAGTCAGAATTATGAGATATAAACTGACAATATTGAGAAAAGTCAGAATTACGAGATATAAACTCACAATATTGAGAAAAGTCAGAATTATGGGATATAAACTCACAAAATTGAGAAAAGTCAGAATTATGAGATATAAACTCACAATATTGAGAAAAGTCAGAATTATGAGATATAAATCACAATATTGAAAAAAGTCAGAATTATGAGATATAAACTGACAATATTGAGAAAAGTCAGAATTATGAGATATAAACTCACAATATTGAGAAAAGTCAGAATTATGAGATATAAATCACAATATTGAAAAAAGTCAGAATTATGAGATATAAATCACAATATTGAAAAAAGTCAGAATTATGAGATATAAATCACAATATTGAAAAAAGTCAGAATTATGAGATATAAATCACAATATTGAGAAAAGTCAGAATTATGAGATATAAACTGACAATATTGAGAAAAGTCTGAATTATGAGATATAAACTCACAATATTGAGAAAAGTCAGAATTATGAGATATAAACTCAGAATATTGAGAAAAGTCAGAATTATGAGATATAAACTGACAATTTTGAGAAAAGTCAGAATTATGAGATATAAACTGACAATATTGAGAAAAGTCAGAATTATGGGATATAAACTCACAATATTGAGAAAAGTCAGAATTATGAGATATAAACTGACAATTTTGAGAAAAGTCAGAATTATGAGATATAAACTGACAATATTGAGAAAAGTCAGAATTATGGGATATAAACTCACATTATTGAAAAAAGTCAGAATTATGAGATATAAACTCACAATATTGAGAAAAGTCAGAATTATGAGATATAAACTGACAAATTTGAGAAAAGTCAGAATTATGAGATATAAACTGACAATATTGAGAAAAGTCAGAATTATGGGATATAAACTCACATTATTGAAAAAAGTCAGAATTATGGGATATAAACTCACATTATTGAAAAAGTCAGAATTATGAGATATAAACTCACAATATTGAAAAAAGTCAGAATTATGAGATATAAACTGACAATATTGAGAAAAGTCAGAATTATGGGATATAAACTGACAATATTGAGAAAAGTCAGAATTATGAGATATAAACTCACAATATTGAGAAAAGTCAGAATTATGAGATATAAACTCACAATATTGATAAAAGTCAGAATTATGAGATATAAACTGAAAATATTGAGAAAAGTCAGAATTATGAGATATAAACTCACAATATTGAGAAAAGTCAGAATTATGAGATATAAACTCACAATATTGAGAAAAGTCAGAATTATGGGATATAAACTCACAAAATTGAGAAAAGTCAGAATTATGAGATATAAACTCACAATATTGAGAAAAGTCAGAATTATGAGATATAAACTCACAATATTGAGAAAAGTCAGAATTATGGGATATAAACTGACAATATTGAGAAAAGTCAGAATTATGAGATATAAACTCACAATATTGAGAAAAGTCAGAATTATGGGATATAAACTCACAAAATTGAGAAAAGTCAGAATTATGAGATATAAACTCACAATATTGAGAAAAGTCAGAATTATGAGATATAAACTCACAATATTGAAAAAAGTCAGAATTATGAGATATAAACTCACAATATTGAAAAAAGTCAGAATTATGAGATATAAACTCACAATATTGAGAAAAGTCAGAATTATGGGATATAAACTCACAAAATTGAGAAAAGTCAGAATTATGAGATATAAACTCACAATATTGAGAAAAGTCAGAATTATGAGATATAAACTCACAATATTGAGAAAAGTCAGAATTATGGGATATAAACTGACAATATTGAGAAAAGTCAGAATTATGAGATATAAACTCACAATATTGAGAAAAGTCAGAATTATGGGATATAAACTCACAAAATTGAGAAAAGTCAGAATTATGAGATATAAACTCACAATATTGAGAAAAGTCAGAATTATGAGATATAAACTCACAATATTGAGAAAAGTCAGAATTATGAGATATAAACTCACAATATTGAAAAAAGTCAGAATTATGAGATATAAACTCACAATATTGAGAAAAGTCAGAATTATGAGATATAAACTCACAATATATTGAGAAAAGTCAGAATTATGAGATATAAATCACAATATTGAAAAAAGTCAGAATTATGAGATATAAACTGACAATATTGAGAAAAGTCAGAATTATGAGATATAAATCACAATATTGAAAAAAGTCAGAATTATGAGATATAAACTCACAATATTGAAAAAAGTCAGAATTATGAGATATAAACTGACAATATTGAGAAAAGTCAGAATTATGAGATATAAATCACAATATTGAAAAAAGTCAGAATTATGAGATATAAACTCACAATATTGAGAAAAGTCAGAATTATGAGATATAAATCACAATATTGAAAAAAGTCAGAATTATGAGATATAAACTCACAATATTGAAAAAAGTCAGAATTATGAGATATAAACTGACAATATTGAGAAAAGTCAGAATTATGAGATATAAATCACAATATTGAAAAAAGTCAGAATTATGAGATATAAACTCACAATATTGAAAAAAGTCAGAATTATGAGATATAAATCACAATATTGAAAAAAGTCAGAATTATGAGATATAAACTCACAATATTGAAAAAAGTCAGAATTATGAGATATAAACTCACAATATTGAAAAAAGTCAGAATTATGAGATATAAACTGACAATATTGAGAAAAGTCAGAATTATGAGATATAAACTCACAATATTGAGAAAAGTCAGAATTATGAGATATAAACTCACAATATTGAGAAAAGTCAGAATTATGAGATATAAATCACAATATTGAAAAAAGTCAGAATTATGAGATATAAATCACAATATTGAGAAAAGTCAGAATTATGAGATATAAATCACAATATTGAGAAAAGTCTGAATTATGAGATATAAACTGACAATATTGAGAAAAGTCTGAATTATGAGATATAAACTCACAATATTGAGAAAAGTCAGAATTATGAGATATAAACTCACAATATTGAGAAAAGTCTGAATTATGAGATATAAACTCACAATATTGAGAAAAGTCAGAATTATGAGATATAAACTCACAATATTGAGAAAAGTCAGAATTATGAGATATAAACTCACAATATTGAGAAAAGTCAGAATTATGAGATATAAACTCACAATATTGAGAAAAGTCAGAATTATGAGATATAAACTCACAATATTGAGAAAAGTCAGAATTATGAGATATAAATCACAATATTGAAAAAAGTCAGAATTATGAGATATAAACTCACAATATTGAAAAAAGTCAGAATTATGAGATATAAACTCACAATATTGAAAAAAGTCAGAATTATGAGATATAAACTGACAATATTGAGAAAAGTCAGAATTATGAGATATAAACTCACAATATTGAGAAAAGTCAGAATTATGAGATATAAACTCACAATATTGAGAAAAGTCAGAATTATGAGATATAAATCACAATATTGAAAAAAGTCAGAATTATGAGATATAAACTCACAATATTGAGAAAAGTCAGAATTATGAGATATAAATCACAATATTGAGAAAAGTCTGAATTATGAGATATAAACTCACAATATTGAGAAAAGTCTGAATTATGAGATATAAACTCACAATATTGAGAAAAGTCAGAATTATGAGATATAAACTCACAATATTGAGAAAAGTCAGAATTATGAGATATAAACTCACAATATTGAGAAAAGTCAGAATTATGAGATATAAACTCACAATATTGAGAAAAGTCAGAATTATGAGATATAAACTCACAATATTGAGAAAAGTCAGAATTATGAGATATAAACTCACAATATTGAGAAAAGTCAGAATTATGAGATATAAACTCTCATACTAAATTCACAATTGCAAGAAAAAAAGTCAGTATTGCAAGTTTATATCTCCCAATTCTGACTTTATAACTCGCAATTGTGAGTTTAAATCTCGCAATTTTAAGAAAAAGAAGTCAGAATTGTGAAACACAAACTCACAATTGTGAGAGAAAAAAAAACAAATAGTGAGAAAAAGTCGCAGTGACGAGTGAATTATAAAATGACTCACAAAACATGAAAACAGTCGAGGATCATCAGGTCATGACAGGACAGTTCAGTAATTTTTTTTATAAATTCAGTCATTTTGTCTTGTTCAGGACAGAACTAAATAAAAATAACAACATTTTTATGATCCTCTAATAATACATTCATAAAATACAGTATTTTACAACAAAATGGTCAATGCCCAAAATGGCCAATATGGGAAAATTTGGTTTTATTCGACTCATATGCTGCACTAAATTTCAAGCGACCAGTTTTATGATTTCATGACAAACCGTATAGAAAAAAGAATCCGTTTTCCATATCTCCTGACCAGTAGGTGGCGCTGTGAAGAAATGCTGCACGTTGCATCAGGTCATACTTGTTATGACATGCACCAAGATTCGTCTCAATACGCTAAATCATTGCGAAGATATGGCCTTGCATCCAATCTTTGTCGAATTTGTTATTCGAGAACGGTTGGGTTTATCGGAAAGCTTTTGCCAGCACTGTCTGAAGATGATCCGAGCTAATTCGAACCAGAGGACAAAAGAATTTTGTTTCTAGTCCTTCAATAGTTAAAAAGCTATTAACATAAACGTAAGTGCAACTTTGGACACCAGGTGGCGCTAGAGAGATTGATTTAGAGACTCCAAAATTGCTGTGGTCCATATTCAGACCGTTCTCTATCCGTGTGCCAAATTTCATAATTCTATGGACTCAAAGATCCGCTTGATCCCTAATTACCTTCTAGTCGGAGAATTCTGGGATGTTTTGTACTAAAAAAAAAACATCACAAAGATAGACAGTCCTACAGCAGAGCATGAAAAGACTGAATTTCACAAACCACCAAAGTAGAGGAATCATCTGCAAATTTAAAACCTGTAAAACAGCAGCTCTGTGAAGGCCTGTAAACACTCCCGAGATGATAATTACCACCGAACTGTGTAATGAGTCTCAGTTCACGTCATTTTACCTGCCGTTCTCTTCATTTACACCCCTCGCCGAAGTGAGAGACAGAGACACAAAGATAAAGTGTGATTATAGAGGACAGAAATCACAGACTGTTTTTAAATGCAGAAAATAAGTTTGAGGCAAAACTAGGACACTAGGCTTCTTCAGAGCGAATTTGCATCACGCTTTGAACGGAGTTTTTGGCATGCGCTTCATGCACTGCAGCCACAAACATCAAAAGAAATGTATACATTCTATCCTGCCAATGTAAAGTTGCGTAACTCTGTTTGCAAACAGGTGCAGAGAGTCGAGATCTGAGCGGTTTGACAAAGATTAGGTGAATTTTGTCCACGAAAGGTGCTTGTTTCGGCATAAAAATAATAAAAAGGTCATTTCATCCGTTTATATCTTGCAATTCAGAGTTATTCGGAATTATAAAGTATAAAACGTGTGATATAAACCTTTTACCTTTTATTTCATTCAGTGGTGGAAACAAGCTTTTAGTTTCAACTAAATGAACAACGCATTTACAGAATGTGCACAAAATGATGATGCTTTCTTGTACAAAATGCATTCAAACATCGCATTTCATTTTCTCAGAATTAAGTTCGTGTCGCGGAACATCGGATCTGGTACGACGTTTGAGCCTCATCGAGATTCAAAAGCCCTCACTACTTTTGCCTAAACACTTCTCTTATTACATTATTATGCATGTTAACTACTTATTATGCTCAGACTTTACTTTGTTGTGACGATTAACCACAAAAAGAGCGGAAAGTAAGTCATCGTCGACTGTCATCGTTTCAGAGCTGCTGCAAAAGATTACGGTTAAACGAAAGAGTTTGTGTGGCGGATCCGTACTGAACCTTTGCTCCACATCGGAGGATTCTTGCAACACAAACACAGTCACTCCACCGCTTCTCTTTTCTCCTGTCCGTTTCCAAGCAATTTCTGACCTCATTTGGTGTAGATCAGCGGTATCTCTGCGTCATGATGAATTGTGGGTCGGAAGCACTATAGCGTTAATATACTGTGTTGTTAAATCATGTCCCTTCTGGTGTTTCTAATGTGTCAGCCGGTTCTACAACAATAGAATGAAAGGCTTCTGGTTTATACTGGCAACTTATAACTGCACATTTGATGAGTGTGTCACATAACTCAGGCCTAAAAAAACATGACCATGTGACCTGTGTCACATGAGAGAGCAATTTATGGTCCTCGAGCGATGAAGTTTTTGGTTTCATTGATACGTGTGCTCAGATATTGAGATAAATGTTTCACGAGTTCATACGGAGCTTGAACTTGGACATTGTTAGAAACTTCTTCTGAAACATTAAAGGAATAGTTCAATTCGGCCTTTATTGACTCATTTAGTCTTTGTTCTTTGCTCAAATATTAAATTATGGTTTTGTTTCTTGCCCTGAAAACGAACAAAGGTCACACAGATCCAGAACAACGCCAGGCTGAGAAAATATTGACTCGAATTCTCCATCCCTCCTCACTGCTGTCTCATTGATGACTTTTCTTTGCTGCGTCTGTGTTATTGTGTGTTTGTGTCAGTCTCACCTTCTGGATCTGAGGATTTGGGCAGTGTGCAGTGACGGTCTGGCACTGGTCTCGCTGTCGGCAGTCGTTATGGCACCAGACGCACATGTGACCCTGCATCTCGCGGCCCCGACACTGCGAGCAGTCGCTGTCCCCCGCACCGCAGTTGTACACCTCCACTGCACACACATGAACACATTCAAAACCTGTCCGCATGCACATGACAGCATAATCAAACTACGGTGCGTTTGACAATACCTGTGTTAAAAACACAACTGCGCTGTTGTTCCTGATATGGAAAATGACCAGTGCGCTCCTAAACGGCATGTGTGAACGCAATCTGGACATGCTGTAATTTCTCTTTGAATACAATTCTTCTGTATGCATGCAGGACCACTTTTGTCTTCACTACTCGAGCAACCCATCCTAAGGGGAGTGCATATCCTTACTTCAAATCCTTCATAGTTGGGGAGGGAGGTAAACAAAATAGATGGATGCTTATGCGGACTGGATGCTTTTAGGATGGGAGGTTTTGAAAATATCGACACTCCCTTGTTGGCTCGTGGAAACTTAACCACCATGGGCAAGTTAGCACAGGGATTGGTCAGGTTTTTGTTAATGCCTTAAGCCGTGCCTGACGATTTTATGCATGGCGGCGCATTTGTGTATTCGGCAAAGATACTTTTAGATAAGGTTGGAGGATGGATGGTTGTCTGAGTACATCCTGCCCCCCCCAAGGTGGGAGTGGTGTTTGTCAGTGGATGCAAGGTATATATCATTCTCTTGCTCCGTTCTGAAAGTATCCTAGAGCTAACATAAGATGGCAGAGCATCCTATTCTCGCTTTCTTAGTCTCCCCTATGGTAGGGTCTGAAGTAAAGACCCTGTGGTTGGCTGCTTTGCAGATGTGAGTTATGATGGACAGTACACAATGCAACCCATGCTCTTATTTACTGCCCTCTCCCAATTCTTAATTCTTAAGTAGGGCTAAACGCCTCACTCTAGACCAGGGGTGGCGAACATCAGTCCTGGAGAGCCACGGTCCTGCAGAGTTTTGCTTCAACCCTAATCAAACACACCTAGACAAGCTAATCAAGGTCTGAAGGGTTACTAGGAAGCTACAGGCGGGTGAGTTTTTATCAGGGTTGGAGCTGAACTCTGCAGGTCAGGAGTTCACCATCCCTGCTCTAGACAGAGACTTCCTTAGGGTTGAGCAAGGGTAAAGTGTATTATGGTGGTGTAAGACTGAAAATATCCAAAGATATTTTAAAAATGAACAAAGACATTGGGCTTTGCTGTTTCAGTCCACTCTGTCATGCTACAAGGGCCATTTGGGAAGACACAAAGGAGCTGATGGCGATCAGCATCCATCTATTTCGTTTACCTCCCTCCCCAACTATGAAGAATTTGAAGTAAGGATGGGTTGCTTGAGTAGGCCGCTCTTCCCAATTATTATAGGGGAGGTTCCCAATTTTTACAGATGGATTGCATCTCAGTCAAATGAGGAGCTGTCTGCTCCTCATCCGGGGCCTTTCTTAATATTTCCATCTGATTGCTGACGTTTTAGGAGCTTGCATGCTCCCTTTGGTTGACTGCTCCCTAATATTGCAGAGGCACTAGTGATGCGTACCAGAGCATAGTCGAGGCTATGTTGTGTATGTGTGCTATTGGGGTTGAGGCCTGTCCCGCAGAGAGAGGGTGCAGGGTTTGTCCTCGCACCTCTACACCTTAGGGAGTAGTGCCTCTATACAAGTCACATAGGGTGCACCCTTGGGATTGACGTGCTTTTGATTTCAGCTTAGTCCTGCTATGCAGAATTTGTTTATGCATAATCACAGCTCAGTGAAGCAGGCTTTCTTTCAGCATTGTGTAGTTGGTTCCTCATTGCGAAGACTCAGCGTCAAAGTTCCACTTCGAAAGGGAACGTCTCAGTTGGCGTATGAAACCTGGTTCCCTGAGAAGAGGAATGAGATGTTGCATCTCATTACAATACCTCAGGCTTGCCTTCCGGTCTCCTTCAGACAAAAGAGTTGATGACGTGTAAGTCCGGCGCACCTGACATCATGGATTGCCGTGCGCCAATGAATATTTCCGTGTTTGCACATTTCAGACAATGGTAACGCTGAGGGAATTCCACAAAGCATCAACCTCAAGACGCAGCATCTCATTCCCCTTCTCAGGGAACCAGAGAGACATTTTATGTTAGAGCTGTGATTAGGGGCAGGGTTAGGGGTAAAGTATTCAGTTTGTACAGTATAACAACCATTAGGGGTTGCAGTGGTTCATGTAGGTTGTCTAATGGTTCAATCCCTGGTTCCACTTTGACCAAGTGTCGAGGTGCCTTGCAAAGCTGACACCGCTGTCGGTGAATGAATGAGTGAGTGAATGGGTGATTGTGAGGCATAATTGTAAAGCGCTTTGGTGGCCATAGGTCTGTGAAAGCGCTATATAAATGCAGTCCATTTACCATTATGCTTATGGAAAATCCCCATAAAGCATGGAAACCCAACATGTGTGTGTGCTCTGATGAGTCAGTGCGAGTGAACAGACCGTCTGATGGTGACAAGACACATACTCAGCACAACTGTGAAAACTACACGCACTTCTGCTGCGTTTCATTCACTTCCTTAAGAACACCGGTGAAACGTATGTGATTTGTAAGAGTGTGTGTGTGTGAGAGCGTGCTGATACCTGTCATTGGCTTTGCACTGTCTATATATGTATTTGTTCCTCTTCTCCGCAGGTTCAGATGAAATATCTTGCTCCACATTGTAGTTTTTAGCTGCACAAACATATGAAACATTTTTATTCGTCTGTAAGAATCAAAGTTCTGAGTTTCAGTTGCAAACATGGAATATTTTTTGTGGAACCTGCCACAAAATAATAAAAAAATTGCAACTTTTATTTCTCACAGTTAAAAGTTTATATCTATCAATTCTGACTTCTCACAATTTTGACTTGCAATTCTCAGTTTATAACCTGTAATTCAGATTTTTTTTTTCTCAGAATTGTGTGACAAAAACTGCCTTTTTTATTATTATTTTTTTTAATCCTGTAGGCGGAAACAATTTTCCACACCAACACTATTGGCTCTGTATGAAGTGAACGTGAAACCCTTTCATAATGATGTGTTTCAGAGTTACCACTCTCATTGGCAGCTGCTGTAAGTGTTGCTATCACATGAACTTACGGTCACTCCACTGCAGTTCACTGATGACCCGTCCAGCCACTGCGCACCGTACAGCTGCCCATCGCCGAAGTCACAGTCCAGCAGGGTGCCCTACACACACACACACACACACAGCATGACGACCACAGCTGTGTCCTATCCCATCAGAGTCATGTTCACACAACATCACAAGACCACCAGACTGATGACTAACTGTCTCTGACATCCAGTGATTCCCATGTCCTCAGCTGCTCTCAGGAATGCCATTCAAACTACCCTCAAATTGTTTCGTTTAGCGAGTCAGACTTCTGATATTGCCAGTATGTGGTTCATAAATGTTAAGTACGATGTACTAACATTTAAATGAATCATTTAATACAATGCACTTTTTATGTACATACACTTATGCATGCAATTAATTTCTACAATCACACCCCTTTACCAACCCTTAAATTTACTCATACCACCAAACCTGTCCTAACCTAACCCGTATCAACCTGAAGAGCAGTGTAATACAACATCAACACAATAACTACACTGAACCTAACAATTATTCAAGTATATAGTACTTAAAGACATCTAATGTAAATAGGGCTCAAAAATGATTCCCACACTCTCAACTAATGAATGTCCAGGACATAAACGGCGACAGAAAGCACACAAACATCATCTCTAGAGCACATGTGTGAAGCAAGAGCTCATCTGGAAGTCATAATCCAGACCCACACGGAGAGCAGACGCTGTGAGGCTATCATTATCCAGAAGAACGAGCCATGTGCTTCAAGACTCTATGACACAGATCCTGTTCGTTTCGCTAGCTTGATCAAAGGCTGGTTTGCTGTCCGTGTTTTTTGACTAGTCGATTTGTGGATGTTTAATTTTTGAGAGTCCAGTTTGCAAAACAGCACATCTTACAAAGTCCGTGTCCTCTAGTATTCAACAAAAGAAAGAAACTCAAAGTTAGCACAGAAAATAATGTACTTTGTAAAAAAAAAAACTTATGGACTTAGAATGGACGTCTATGGTGCAATATAAAGCATTTCCACTGCAAGTGATTTTGAGTCAACGTGTTTCTTAATTCTTTTTATTAGTTTTTACAAACTGATAGCAGCTGTCTTAAAGACATCTATCGAGGTCAGAGGAGTGACAGCAACTACTAGCTGGCCCCCGTTACACTCACCCCCCTAAAAATCATTCCCATCCGGGTCACGGCACCAACGTAATCCCTCTATATGGGTCCTACTCGAGCCACTCTGAGCGAGCCTCGAACCCGGGTCTTCACGCTAGAGCATCTCTTGAGGTCAGAGGAGTGAGGTCTACTTGCACAGCAACTACTAGCTGGCCTCCGTTACACTCATCCCCCTAAACCTCATTCCCATCCGGGTCACGGCACCAATGTAATCCCTCTATATGGGTCCTACTCGAGCCACTCTGAGCAAGCCTCGAACCCGGGTCTTCACACTAGAGCATCTCTTGAGGTCAGAGGAGTGAGGTCTACTTGCACAGCAACTACTAGCTGGCCTCCGTTACACTCACCCCCCTAAACCTCACTCCCATCCGGGTCACGGCACCAATGTAATCCCTCTATATGGGTCCTACTCGAGCCACTCTGAGCGAGCCTCGAACCCGGGTCTTCACGCTAGAGCATCTCTTGAGGTCAGAGGAGTGAGGTCTACTTGCACAGCAACTACTAGCTGGCCTCCGTTACACTCACCCCCCTAAACCTCACTCCCATCCGGGTCACGGCACCAATGTAATCCCTCTATATGGGTCCTACTCGAGCCACTCTGAGCGAGCCTCGAACCCGGGTCTTCACGCTAGAGCATCTCTTGAGGTCAGAGGAGTGAGGTCTACTTGCACAGCAACTACTAGCTGGCCTCCGTTACACTCACCCCCCTAAACCTCACTCCCATCCGGGTCACGGCACCAATGTAATCCCTCTATATGGGTCCTACTCGAGCCACTCTTATTTTGCGCACGCCTTGGCCAGGAATTGTTTAAATGAGGGATATTGTGACGTGTTTGTTCCGAGAAGAAAACTAGGGAGTTCATGTATTCCAGGTGCAGAAAGGGCGTCCTTGTAGGTTCATCATTATCTCTGTTTACAGTCACAAAGAACAGGGCAAAAACCAAAGCCCATCAGTCCTGAGACAGGAGCCCTGTCTGCACATGATCCAGCACCGTGTTTATGGGTCATATGTGTGTACGAACGCTAGAGACCTACATGTTTTACGTTCTTCAGGTCCAGGGTGAAAACATGAGTGCTTCCAGAGGGCAACGGAGGAACGTCATGGACCTCCATACTGGGACAGGACCAGGAATTCTGAGAGAGAAACAGTAGGTGAGAAAAAATGAGACCCAACAGAAACAATAGTGAACGATGTTTAGAGAACGTCCCGGTTACTGATGCAACCCTCGTTCCCTGAAGGAAGGAATGTGGACGTTATGTTGATACTGATGTATTGGGGTCTCACTTGGAAGCTTCAATCAATTGTGTGTGTGTGTGTGTGTGTGGGTGGGTATTCCCTACATTATGGGGACAAAATGTCCCCACAAGGATATTAATACTAGTAAATTTTGATCTTGTGGGGATCATACAGAATTATCTTTTTTGAAAATGTAAAATAGCAGAACATTTTGCGTGATGGGTAGGTTTAGGGGTAGGGGTAGTGTAGGGGGACAGAATGTACAGTTTGTACAGTAGAAACACCATTACACCTATGGAATGTCCCCATAAACCATGAAAACACAACGTGTGTGTGTGCGTGTGTGTTAAGGATAATGTAAACACCGGAGGAAGGGTGGTGACAGTAAAAATGCAAACATCAGTTATTTATGACTGTACAAGCGCGATCAAATCACATTCTGGCTCTCAGAATGTTTTTATGGAAAACAGCATATGAGAAAAAGAAAACAAAACCTAAAAGTGTCTTAAATTGCACAAATATCTAAGCAGTTTTTGCACGTTTTTATAGTACATAGCAGAAACTATGATGCATCACAATAAACATTAAGGTCTAATAGTTTTTATTTTATTTAGAGTAAGTAAAACAAATGAAATATTGTCAAAATGTTTTAGTTTGATCTTAATTCTCCTTCTGTGCTGTGCGGTCTTGCTTTCTTTGGCCTCAAGATATGTGCTCAAAAATTAAAATGGTGCAGTTGTTACCTTAAAGAGCCATTTCAATCTCATAAATATGGAGATTTAGCACTTCAACCACATTTAGCACATTGTAAGGTTACACGCACACACGTCTGCGGTGTAAAAGCTGAGCATTAAAGAGAAGTGGCTGTGTGTCGGTGTGACGTTTCTCACCTCTAGAAGAACATGCGGTGTGTTGTTTTTGCTGGAAACACACGAATTGAGCTGCGAATCCCAGTAACAGCGCCACCCAGCACTCAAACAGCTCGTGCACCTACACGAACACACACAGGCACATTCTCATAAGCATTCATAAGATTTTTATTTTGATTTGCTGGGGAATTGGCATGAATTCATGCGATCTGTTCACGGCCCACTGGGGCTCAGAGACGGAGCATCACCTGCGAATCATACAATCGCTTTCATACCAGTCAGATTGTATTTTTATATGAAACAGCCGACATGTACAATACTTACTGACCCTGTGTACGTGCAGGCTTTTTGAAACATCATTTAAGCCATTTTAAGGAATCAAGCCACTGTTAAACACACTTATGTGGAAAGTAAAAACAAAATACTTTAGAATACTTTGGAATAATAATAAATGTGGAACAAACACAAAAAAGGTAATTGCGTTTTTTTATCTTGCAATTCTGACTTTATCCCTCAGAATTGTGAGAGATAAAGTTGCAATTGTGAGTTATAAAGTCAGAATTATGAGATATAAACTGGAAATATTGAGAAAAGTCAGAATTATGAGATATAAACTCACAATATTGAGAAAAGTCAGAATTATGAGATATAAACTCACAATATTGAGAAAAGTCAGAATTATGAGATATAAACTCACAATATTGAAAAAAGTCAGAATTATGAGATATAAACTCACAATATTGAGAAAAGACAGAATTATGAGATATAAACTCACAATATTGAGAAAAGTCAGAATTATGAGATATAAACTCACAATATTGAAAAAAGTCAGAATTATGAGATATAAACTCACAATATTGAGAAAAGTCAGAATTATGAGATATAAACTCACAATATTGAGAAAAGTCAGAATTATGAGATATAAACTCACAATATTGAGAAAAGTCAGAATTATGAGATATAAACTCACAATATTGAGAAAAGTCAAAATTATGAGATATAAACTGACAATATTGAGAAAAGTCAAAATTATGAGATATAAACTGACAATATTGAGAAAAGTCAGAATTATGAGATATAAACTCACAATATTGAGAAAAGTCAGAATTATGAGATATAAACTGACAATATTGAGAAAAGTCAGAATTATGAGATATAAACTGACAATATTGAGAAAAGTCAGAATTATGAGATATAAACTGACAATATTGAGAAAAGTCAGAATTATGAGATATAAACTGACAATATTGAGAAAAGTCAAAATTATGAGATATAAACTCACAATATTGAGAAAAGTCAGAATTATGAGATATAAACTCACAATATTGAGAAAAGTCAGAATTATGAGATATAAACTGACAATATTGAGAAAAGTCAGAAATATGAGATATAAACTGACAATATTGAGAAAAGTCAGAATTATGAGATATAAACTCACAATATTGAGAAAAGTCAGAATTATGAGATATAAACTGACAATATTGAGAAAAGTCAGAATTATGAGATATAAACTGACAATATTGAGAAAAGTCAGAATTATGAGATATAAACTCACAATATTGAGAAAAGTCAGAATTATGAGATATAAACTCACAATATTGAGAAAAGACAGAATTATGAGATATAAACTCACAATATTGAGAAAAGTCAGAATTATGAGATATAAACTGACAATATTGAGAAAAGTCAAAATTATGAGATATAAACTCACAATATTGAGAAAAGTCAGAATTATGAGATATAAACTCACAATATTGAGAAAAGTCAGAATTATGAGATATAAACTCACAATATTGAAAAAAGTCAGAATTATGAGATATAAACTCACAATATTGAGAAAAGTCAGAATTATGAGATATAAACTGACAATATTGAGAAAAGTCAAAATTATGAGATATAAACTCACAATATTGAGAAAAGTCAGAATTATGAGATATAAACTCACAATATTGAGAAAAGTCAGAATTATGAGATATAAACTCACAATATTGAGAAAAGTCAAAATTATGAGATATAAACTCGCAATATTGAGAAAAGTCAGAATTATGAGATATAAACTCACACACTAAATTCACAATTGCAAGAAAAAAAGTCAGTATTGCAAGTTTATATCTTCCAATTGCAAATGCAAACTCACAATTGTGAGGGGAAAAAAACAAATTGTGACGAGTGAATTATAAAATGACTCCCAAAACATGAAAACAGTGGAAAACATGAAACTGAACTCGTCTTTTTCAGACGGTCAGAGTCAGAGAATCACCAATCGCTGTTTAAATGACATTAAAACTCAAAGTAATCACTTTGGTAATCTAAAACACTTTTCAGATGGAACTGGAATCTGATTACCACCCATTTCAAATGAAACACAGTCACTCAAACTTTGTATTTTAAATACGAAACTAAGTTACTTGTATTTCGTTACTCCCCAACCCTGATCCCGGACAACTAAAATATGGCGAAGGTGAGGAGAAAACATACACAACACACCAGCGATCAGAAGACAGACTGCGTGAAACATTAGATTGTTACAATGACTGTTGAAGTTTGCATCAGTGATTCTCTTATTTCCTGTTCCTGACAATCTGTACAGTATAAAGTGCTGTAAAAATGAAGCTGATTTGACTTGAAGCAGTGAAGTGTGTCTGCAGGAGGTGGAGAGGCTCTTTCATCCACACAAACACAATTAGCCCGGCATTCATTACGACGCTATCTCACACAGAGAGAGGCCGTGTGTGTTTGTTTAAGATAAGATACAGCGCGAGTGTGTGTGAGAGTCACTGCGGTGTGACAGATGCGTGAGTAACGTCTGATTGTGAGGCTCGTTCGGTGTGTGTGAGAGTAACCAGACACCATCAGAAACACTCTTATCCCAGGCTTTGCCCTCAACTCTTTCTCCTTTACTGTGAAAAACACCTCAAATCATGTTTTGCATGAAGAAAATGAATAACTGATTTATCATACGAGTTTGTAACATAATATTTTTGTGGTGAAATATGACCAGAGCATTTCATTTCAGAGCTAATATCGTGTTTCTGTAAGACATTCGTGTGATCGAGAGCACTGCTTCACGGCCGTCACATGACTGGGGCGGTTTTGGGAGCGTTTTAGTTCAGTTTCTTGTGTCTGATGCTCATGTTGATAGTTTATTTAAGCCATACCCCAGTAAAAATAAAGTATACTTGAATACAGCAAAAAATACTTATAAACAAGCAAGAACATTCGCATTTTTTGTGGTAGCCTAAATAAAATTATAAAAGTTACACACTGGAAATACACCAATTAAAGTATATTTCTACTTCAGTAGTACTTAAAAAAGTATACAAAATACCTCTAATACTTGAAATAAAGTATACTATTAATAGTGTATTTCTTAAAAGTGTGCTATAAATTAGTTCAATCATAAATTTTAATTAAACTGATTTTATTAAAAATATATTACTGATGTACGAATTCACTTTCCCAACTGAAGTACTGAAGTACACTTAATATAAATGCACTAATGAACACTTAAAGTATAGTCAGATAAAGTCCACAGTGTTTTATAAGTGCATTACTTAATGCTTTATGTAAAATTTTAGTAGATGTTTGTATATATACTGTCACTACATACTATTTTAATATTTTCATGAAAAAATACAGTATTAATTGGGTGCGTTCTGCACGTTTTAGTTCAGTTTCTTGTGTTTGATGCTCATGTCGATAGTTTATTTAAGCCATACCCCGGTAAAAAATAAAGTATACTTGAATACAGCAAAAAATACTTATAAACAAGCAAGAACATTCGCATTTTTTGTGGTAGCCTAAATAAAATTATAAAAGTTACACACTGGAAATACACCAATTAAAGTATATTTCTACTTCAGTAGTACTTAAAAAAGTATACTAAATACCTCTAATACTTGAAATAAAGTATACTATTAATAGTGTATTTCTTAAAAGTGTGCTATAAATTAGTTCAATCATAAATTTTAATTAAACTGATTTTATTAAAAAATATATTACTGATGTACGAATTCACTTTCCCAACTGAAGTACTGAAGTACACTTAATATAAATGCACTAATGAACACTTAAAGTATAGTCAGATAAAGTCCACAGTGTTTTATAAGTGCATTACTTAATGCTTTATGTAAAATTTTAGTAGATGTTTGTATATATACTGTCACTACATACTATTTTAATATTTTCATGAAAAAATACAGTATTAATTGGGTGCGTTCTGCACGTTTTAGTTCAGTTTCTTGTGTTTGATGCTCATGTCGATAGTTTATTTAAGCCATACCCCGGTAAAAATAAAGTATACTTGAATACAGCAAAATATACTTATAAACAAGAAAGAACATTCGCATTTTTTGTGGTAGCCTAAATAAAATTATAAAAGTTACACACTAGAAAAACACCAATTAAAGTATATTTCTACTTCAGTGCACTTAAAAAAGTATACTAAATACCTCTAATACTTAAAATAAAGTATACTATTGCAAGTTTTATTAGTGTATTTCTTAAAAGTGTGCAATAAATTAGTTCAATCTTAGTAGATTTATAGTAATCCTAAATTTAAATTAAACTGATTTTATTAAAAATATATTACTGATGTACGAGTCATAAAATTTTAGTAGATGTTTATATATAGACTGTCACTATGTTCTATTTTAATATTTTCATGACAAAATACAGTATTAATTACAAGTAAAACACCATTAACATATAAGTAACTACATCATATAAATGGAATATTAACAGTTACGATACATTTGTAACTAATTATTTTGTATATGTATTATTATTATATTTTAAGGGTATTTTCTACTTATTAAAAGTGCATGAAAGATGGGTTCAAGTGCACCACAAATGCTCACTAAATACAGAGATAGTGTTAAAAGCACATTTTAGTTCATAAAATCACACACGTCGATGTTCTTCAGAAGTACTAAAAATATTTATAATATTAAGTACAAAATTAGTGTGTAAAAATAGAGCATTATGAGTAGAGTACAGAAGTGTGCGACTGAAATAAAGTGTATTTTAGTGCACTTTTTTTGGCCTGGGGTGTTCATTTGTCTGTATTCGTCTGATTTGTTCCATTTTATTGAGTTTAAATATTCTGAGAACTTTGTTTCTTTGAGTTTTTGTTTAATAAAATCAACCGCTGCATTTAGAGCAGCCCTTTTCATTTAGTTTTTTACGACTGCGAGTTACAGTCCTCATGTTCTTACACCGTTTGAGAGAGTAATATATATATATATTGAGCTGGTGTGAATGTTTTTAAACTGTAGTAGATGTGAAGTTATACATTGCGCCGCGTCTCCTGCGGCCCTGAGCGTATTATCACCTTCACAGACACATGCAAATGAACTCGCACGTACCTGACATTCGACGCTTTAAACTGTGTTCTCCATCTAAAGTCACGCTTGAACGCTGTGCTGAATGAAATATTACAGCCGCTGGGTCATGTGATGAGAGACGGTGGAAATATGCATGTGCTGTGTGTGTGAGTTTGCGTGTGTGAGAGAGACAGTATGTGCAAGTTTGTGTGCGTGAGAGAGTTTGTGTGTGTGTGAGTGTGTATGTGTGTGTTTGTGAGAGGGAGTGTGCATGTGTGTGTGTGATAGAGAGAGCATGTGTGTGTATGTGTGTGTGTTTGTGAGTGAGAGTGTGTATGTGTGTGTGTGTGATAGAGAGAGCACGTGTGTGTATGTTTGTGAGAGTGAGTGTGTATGGGTGTGTGTGTGTGTATGTGTGAGAGAGGGAGTACGTATGTGTGTGTGAGTTTGTGTGTGTGTGATAGAGAGAGCATGTGTGTGTGTTTGTGAGCAAGTGTGTGTGTGTGTGTGTGTGTGTGTGTGTCTGTGTGTATGTGTGAGAGAGGGAGTATGTATGTGTGTGTGAGTTTGTGTGTGTGATAGAGAGAGCATGTGTGTGTAGGTTTGTGTGTTTGTGAGCAAGAGTGTGTGTGTGTGTGTCTGTGAGACACATAGAGAGAGCATGTGTGTGTTTGTGTGAGTCTGTGTTTGAGTGAGTGTGTGTGTGTGTGTGTGAGTCTGTGTGTTTGAGTGAGTATGTGTGTAAGTGTGTGTGTGAGTGTGTGTGTGTGAGTTTGTGTGTGTGTGATAGAGAGAGCATGTGTGTGTGTATGTGTGTGTGTTTGTGAGCAAGAGTGTGTGTGTGTGTGTGTGTGTGTGTGTCTGTGAGACACATAGAGAGAGCATGTGTGTGTTTGTGAGAGAGAGTGTGTGTGTGTGTGTGAGTCTGTGTTTGAGTGAGTGTGAGTGTGTGTGTGTGTGTGTGTGTCTGTGTGTTTGAGTGAGTATGTGTGTAAGTGTGTGTGTGAGTGTGTGTGTGTGATAGAGAGAGCATGTGTGTGTGTATGTGTGTGTGTTTGTGAGCAAGAGTGTGTGTGTGTGTGTCTGTGAGACACATAGAGAGAGCATGTGTGTGTTGTGAGAGAGAGTGTGTGTGTGTGTGAGTCTGTGTTTGAGTGAGTGTGAGTGTGTGTGTGTGTGTGTGAGTCTGTGTGTTTGAGTGAGTATGTGTGTAAGTGTGTGTGTGTGTCTGTGATAGAGAGAGCATGTGTGTGTGTTTGTGAGAGAGAGTGTGTATAGGTGTTTGTGTGAGTCTGTGTGTTTGAGTGAGTGTGTGTGTGAGAGGGAATGTGTATGGGTGTGTGTGCGTGAGTTTGTGTGTGTATGTGTGTGTGTGCATGTGTGAGAGAGAGAGAGAGAGCGAGCGAGCATGTGTGTGTGTTTGAGTGAGTATGTGTGTTTGAGTGAGTATGTGTGTGAGAGTTTTTGTGTGTGTGTGTGTTTGAGTGAGTATGTGTGTGAGAGTTTTTGTGTGTGTGTGTGTGTTTGAGTGAGTATGTGTGTGAGAGTTTTTGTGTGTGTGTGTGTGTGTGTGTGTGTTTACTCACGCATTTGTGAAGTGGATCGCTCCCATTCGTTCACACTCGTAAATGATGAAACTTCCAGAAACCACAGGAACACCATTAACCTTGATCGCCACGGGGACAGTGATGTGATCTGAGCAGAGACACATCCAACTGCATCAAAACTACATAAAACAAGCAAAGCTTCAAATAGTCCTCAGAGCGTCGTGTGTTTCTGGCTGCCTTTCGTCTCGTCTCTGCCTTCATTAAATTACAATATAAGAAAAAGTATTCACAAAAGAACCAGCCAAGGCCTCAAAGCCTTTACTACACGTTTACTGCAGCTGTGTTTGTGTACGCACCTCTGCCCAAGGGGATTGTGGGATACATGTGAGGCGGAGGCAGAGGGCACGTCTGGATCTGAGTCGTGCCGTAGTCCAGATGTACGGTGGCGTTCGTGGCGATTCCCACCCCGAAATCACACTCCACCCGGAGGCCCTGCAGATCCGGAACACTGCCATTGATCAGGATCCCCACATCCTGAAACACACACACACACACACCATTTGGTTTCATTTTATTTAAGACATTCATTCAGTTTCTTCTTCATCCTCTACTTTAATCTGAATCTTTAGAGGTGTTGAAAAATTCCAGCCGTTTTTTTTGTGTTTTTTCAGACACAACATCTCTGCCATCACACGCCACATTGAGCTCTATTGTTGGTAGACTTCCTGACACGGTGTCTCTTTCCTGTTTCCCGTTTCCTGATCGGGCCGAGGACTCATTTCCTCCGGCCCTGGATCATCAGCAGCGGAGGGATTCATCCAGGACAGAAGCTCCTTCAGATCAAGATCTTCCACATTAGGAGCAGAACCTCAACGCCAGTGTTTATGTGGGGAAAAGCCACAATCTGAGCTAAATATAGTCTAAAAATGTCTGTTTGTACACATATTAATCTCATCCTCATAACTGCAGATCCAGATGCGTGTTCAGTGTCGTTTCGCTTTATGCGATGCACAAACATGCTCAAAAAAACAGATTATATTACTTTTTAACATGCAAATGAATAAACGAGCTTTGAAGTGAGATCGAGGGATGACGGGAACAGAGAACATCTGGAGTCAAAACTAAATGGGTGTGTGTGATAGAGAGAGCATGTGTGTGTATGTGTGTGTGTTTGTGAGACACATAGAGCATGTGTGTGTTTGTGAGAGAGAGTGTGTGTGTGTGTGAGTCTGTGTTTGAGTGAGTGTGAGTGTAAGTGTGTGTGTGAGTGTGTCTGTGATAGAGAGAGCATGTGTGTGTGTCTGTGAGAGAGAGTGTGTGTGTGTGTGTGAGAGTCTGTGTGTTTGAGTGAGTTATGAGTATTATTATGGTTTCATAGAACAATTATTTAAATGAAAGCTGTTAGAAAAGAGATCGTGTGTATGCTGTGATGAAGGATAATTCAATCGTTTGCTTATTTGTTTTTGATTTTTTCCTTCCCTGTTCGTTTTAATGATCTTGTTTATTGGCAGTTTTCATAGAGCTTTGGGATCTACAGGTTTTCTTAGAGGGGTGGTTGATTATGATTTCACTTTTTTAACTTCAGTTAGTGTTTAATGTTGATGTTTGATCATGAACCACAACTGTAAAGTTACGACGCTCAAAGTTCAACGCGAAGAGAGATATTTTCTTTTAGAGAAATCACTTTTAAACGAGCTTCTTCCTGGGTTAGTGACATCACTAACCCCAAATTTACATAAACCCCGCCCCCGAGAACACTCAAAGGGGGCGGGGCCATGTTGTGCTGCTTTAGAGAAGAGGAAGAGTTGTTGTCGTCGTTGCTCCACAAACGAGGGTCGATTCGAGGAAAGAAGATGAACGTGACGACACATGATCAACTACATCAATTTATCCAATAACGGATAAATTAACTGATTATTAATAGTGATAGTCACTAATAGTGACTAACCGTTCAGAAACGTCTCCATCAGTTTGAACACTTTCCTCGTTTTGTCTGCGTGAGATTCTCCAGCTTTGTTGTTGTGGAGCTGTTAAAGCTCCGCCCTCTTCTGGAGAAGCAGCTCATTTGCATTTAAAGGGACACGGCGTGTTTTTGCTCACACCTAAATAATTTGACAAGCTGTAATAAATGATTTATGGGGGATTTTGAGCTGAAACGTCACTGGAGACACCAGAGACTGATAATAGGTCCCCTTTAATAACAGGGAACACGTTATGAAATCTACCTGATTTCATGAGGCTGGTGCTGAGAGCCTCTAGTTTCCATCATTTGTGTAAACGTGTGTTAATGTGGAATACCCTCATGTGTGCGGAGCGGCTGATCTCGGAGGGGGTGACGGTCATGGAGGGACACTGCTGGACGCCGTCCGCGCTGCTGATCCACGAGCGGCTCAGATTCCCACTGGAGCAATCCTTCTGGATCGAACACCTGCAGCGCACATGCAAACTCAATGAGGTTTTATGTTTTTACTCTGATTTGTTGTTGAAATATAATCATTTATACACAGTGGCTGTTATTTTCATGACAGATTTATTTAAACATAATCAAGACATCACAAACAAGGTAAGTGAAATATAAGTATAAATTTCAGTAAGTGGTTCTGTATCGTTCAAAATACCTTCTGATGTTCATTCATGTTTATTCAGAAACGTGTTGAAATGAGGCGCCTGTTCGGCGATCTGTCACGCCACATTAAAGAGCGTCAAAATGCATTTATTGTTTGAATTCCAGGATTTCATGGACAGAATTTGAAGGATTGTTCTGTACCGGAAGCCCTGAAACAGTTCAGGACGAACATGTGTCCCGTTACACCCCTATAACCCATAAATCATAAAAAGCAACGGAAAGTATTCAGATGTAAACCTTACCGCAGTCTAAGACACTTTGGATAAAAGCAATTTATTAATGTAAATGTAATTAAATAAACGTTTTTGTCAAGTGGGCTCGTAATGAACAGCCCTTCTGATCCTAATGATGAGTCCGTTAAGACTCTGAATGAACCGAAAACAGCATTAACTCGATTCATTGAGCTCAGAAAATGTCTTTTATAAACGTGTCTGGACTATAAGGGAGTAAAAGGCCTAAACGTCGCTTTGGTTTGCTGTAATGAGCAATAAAATACAGAGCTGAGAGCGAGAAACTGATAGACGCTCATCCAGAGAGAAGACGGAGATGTTCTTAAGGTCAGATATAAGAGCAGGTCAGACAGACCATGATGAATTGAAAGAAAAATCCAGATTAAACGTTTAGTCTGATCAGTTACGTTTGATTTTTGTTGAATGGGTGTACTGAACACACACACACACACGTTGTGTTTTCATGGTTTATGGGGACATTCCATAGGCGTAATGGCTTTTCTACTGTACAAACTGTACATTCTGTCCCCCTACACTACCCCCACCCCTAAACCTACCCATCACACAAAATGTTCTGCTAGTTTAGATGTTCAAAAAAGATCATTCTGTATGATTTATAAGCTTGTTTCCTCACGGGGACCAACAAAATGTCCCCACGAGATCAACATTTACTAGTATTACTGTAACTGTGGGGACATTTGGTCCCCATAATGTAGGAATACCCACACACACACATAAACACACGCACACTCTCTCACACACACGGGATGAAAAGACTCTCAGTGCAGTTTGACATTTTCCCTCTGAATGAGCTTCTATCATGAGAACAATCATCATGAGTCGGCTAAATGTTAAAAATGAGTGAAGTACGGAATCGCTGCACTCCTTCACCCAGTGACGTCCGCTTCAAAATTCCACGGATTCAGGAAAACCCTTGAATAAAGATAAACACTACAGGAAATCCAGCCCAAAACATCTGAAATCTCATTCAGACACGCAGTTTGACAAATTCCACACGTGTATTTTGGTCGCTAAACATCAAAGCCCCGCGACTCTTCCTGCGGTGAAACACAAAAGAAAATCTGCTAACACTTTATTTGATGCTCAACAGAGATTCCACTGACTATAAGTAACTTTGCAACTACATGTCAACTGATTCTAACAACCATAACCCTAATGCTCACCTAATGCGCACCTAGTACTCACTCAATACCTAACAAATACTCAACTAATACTCACCTAATGCTCACCTAATACACACCAAGTACTTTCTCAATACGCAACAAATACTCACCTAATATCCACCTAGTGCTCGCCTAATACTCACCTAATGCTCACCTAGTGCTCGCCTAATACGCACCAAGTACTTTCTCAATACGCAACAAATACTCGCCTAATACTCACCTAATGCTCACCTAATGCGCACCTAGTACTCACTCAGTACTCACTCAGTACCTAACAAATACTCAACTAACTCACCTAATGCTCACCTAGTACTCACTCAATACCTAACAAATACTCAACTAATACTCACCTAATACTCACCTAATGCGCACCTAGTACTCACTCAATACCTAACAAATACTCACCTAATGCTCACCTAGTGCTCACTCAGTACTCACTCAATACCTAACAAATACTCAACTAACTCACATAATACTCACCTAATGCGCACCTAGTACTCACTCAATACCTAACAAATACTCAACTAATACTCACCTAATACTCACTCAGTACTCACTCAGTACTCACTCAATACCTAACAAATACTCAACTAATACTCACCTAATACTCACCTAATGCGCACCTAGTACTCACTCAATACCTAACTAATACTCACCTAATGCTCACCTAGTACTCACTCAGTACTCACTCAGTACTCACTCAGTACCTAACAAATACTCAACTAATACTCACCTAATGCTCACCTAATGCGCACCTAGTACTCACTCAATACCTAACAAATACTCAACTAATACTCACCTAATACTCACCTAATGCGCACCTAGTACTCACTCAATACCTAACAAATACTCACCTAATGCTCACCTAGTGCTCACTCAGTACTCACTCAATACCTAACAAATACTCAACTAATACTCACATAATACTCACCTAATGCGCACCTAGTACTCACTCAATACCTAACAAATACTCAACTAATACTCACCTAATACTCACTCAGTACTCACTCAGTACTCACTCAATACCTAACAAATACTCAACTAATACTCACCTAATACTCACCTAATGCGCACCTAGTACTCACTCAATACCTAACTAATACTCACCTAATGCTCACCTAGTACTCACTCAGTACTCACTCAGTACCTAACAAATACTCAACTAATACTCACCTAATGCTCACCTAATGCGCACCTAGTACTCACTCAATACCTAACAAATACTCAACTAATACTCACCTAATGCGCACCTAGTACTCACTCAATACCTAACAAATACTCAACTAATACTCACCTAATGCTCACCAAGTACTTTCTCAATACGCAACAAATACTCACCTAATATCCACCTAGTGCTCGCCTAATACTCACCTAATGCTCACCTAGTGCTCGCCAAATACGCACCAAGTACTTTCTCAATACGCAACAAATACTCGCCTAATACTCACCTAATGCTCACCTAATGCGCACCTAGTACTCACTCAGTACTCACTCAGTACCTAACAAATACTCAACTAACTCACCAAATGCTCACCTAGTACTCACTCAGTACTCACTCAGTACCTAACAAATACTCAACTAATACTCACCTAATGCTCACCTAATGCGCACCTAGTACTCACTCAATACCTAACAAATACTCAACTAATACTCAACTAATACTCACCTAACAATCAACTAATACTCACTTAGTACTCGCCTAACACTCAGCTAATACTCGTCTAATACTCACCTAGTACTCAACTAATACTCACCTGGTACTCACCTAATACTCACCTACTACTCACCCAATGCTCAACTGATACTCACCTAATACCCACCTAATACTCACTCAATACCCAACAAATACTCAACTAATACTCACCTGGTACTCACCTCATACTCACCCAACGCTCAACTGATACCCACCTAATACTCACTCAATACCCAACAAATAATCAACTAATACTCACCTAATACGCAACTTATATTCAACTAATACTCATCTATTCCTCGCTTTATACTCACCTAGTACTCACCTGATACTCACCTAATACTCTAATGAGAGTTAGCAGACATATGTAGCAGAATATCTAATATTCTAATACATCTAATATTCATTTTTTGGGTGAACTAACCCTTTAAGGCATGATCCTGGAAAATCATCATTAACATTCGTGTGAAGCATTCATATTTTGGAGTTATGGTTTGACTGGGGCTTCAAAAGCCTTTCATTTCCTGGCAGGTTTACCTTCTCTCTAGTGTACACCAGCCGCAGTAGGCGTCACTGGCGCTCAAACACTCACTGCAGGAGTTGTACTGACCACACGCCGCCACACCAACACGCAGGAGCTGCACAAATAAACACACAAATCACACACATGCGATGTAACGCCACACACAAGATGTGAACACTTGAGTATCAGACTAACATTCAGTCATATGTTCGGTTTCACAGCCTCCATCAATGACTCAACACTCTCTCTCATCACCTCTGCCAGAAATAGACTTGAAGACAGCGTGTGCATGCAGATCCTTTTTAATCAAGCATATATGGAAGCTTCTTATTTTATATATATATAAATATAATAAGAAGCTTCCATATATGCTTGATATAGTTAGAAATTAAAGTTTTTATCTCACAATTGGGAATTTATATCTCGAGATTCTGATTATTTCATTCAATTCTGACTTTTTTTCCTCGCGATCCGTACTTTTTTCTTGGAATTCCGAGATAAAAAAAAATCTGAATTGCAAGGAAGAAAAGTCAAAATTGCCAGAAAAAAAGTCAAAATTGCAAGAAAAAGTCAGAACTGTAATAATAAAAAAGTCAGAATTGCAAGAAATAGTCAGAACCGCAAGATAAAAATTCACAATTCTGAGATAAAAAAATCTGAACTGCGAGGAATAAAAGTCAAAATTGAAATAAAAAAGTCAGAATATCAAGATAATAATTCACAATTGCGAGATAAAAAAATCAGAATTGCAAGGAGAAAAGTCAAAATTGCCGGAAAAAAGGCAAAATTGAAATCAAAAAGTCAGAATTGCAAGATAATAATTCACAATTGCGAGATAAAAAAATCAGAATTGCGAGGAATAAAAGTCAAAATTGCAAGAAATAGTCAGAACCGCAAGATAAAAATTCACAATTCTGAGATAAAGAAAATCTGAATTGCGAGGAATAAAAGTCAAAATTGAAATAAAAAAGTCAGAATTGCAAGATAATAATAATTCACAATTACGAGATAAAAAAATCAGAATTGCGAGGAATAAAAGTCAAAATTGCCAGAAAAAAAGTCAAAATTGCAAGAAATAGTCAGAACCGCAAGATAAAAATTCACAATTCTGAGATAAAAAAATCTGAACTGCGAGGAATAAAAGTCAAAATTGAAATAAAAAAGTCAGAATATCAAGATAATAATTCACAATTGCGAGATAAAAAAATCAGAATTGCAAGGAGAAAAGTCAAAATTGCCGGAAAAAAGGCAAAATTGAAATCAAAAAGTCAGAATTGCAAGATAATAATTCACAATTGCAAGATAAAAAAAATCAGAATTGCGAGGAATAAAAGTCAAAATTGCAAGAAATAGTCAGAACCGCAAGATAAAAATTCACAATTCTGAGATAAAGAAAATCTGAATTGCGAGGAATAAAAGTCAAAATTGAAATAAAAAAGTCAGAATTGCAAGATAATAATTCACAATTGCAAGATGAAAAAAAATCAGAATTGCAAGGAAAAAAGTCAAAATTGCTGGAAAAAAGTAAGAATTGCAAGAAATAGTCAGAACCGCAAGATAAAAATTCACAATTCTGAGATAAAGAAAATCTGAATTGCGAGGAATAAAAGTCAAAATTGCCGGAAAAGTCAAAATTGAAATAAAAAAGTCAGAATTGCAAGATAATAATTCACAATTCTGAGATAAAGAAAATCTGAATTGCGAGGAATAAAAGTCAAAATTGCTGGAAAAAAGTCAAAATTGAAATAAAAAAAGTCACAATTGCAAGATAAAAAAAAAATCAGAATTGCAAGGAAAAAAGTCAAAATTGCCGGAAAAAAGTCAAAATTGCAATAAAAAAAGTCCGCAAGATAAAAATTCACAATTCTGAGATAAAAAAAATCATAATTTGTTTTTTGTTTTTTTTGCGAGGAAAAAAGTCAAAATTGCGAGAAGAAAAAGTCAGAATTGCAAAAAAATAGTCAGAATTGTGAGATCACAATTACCTTTTTTTTCCCCCTCACACAAATGGCTTAAAATATCTTTGAAATATAATGATCTTCATAATAAAGTGTCATTTGTTAACATCAGTTAATGCATTAACTAACAAACTATGAATGAGCAATACATTTGTTCAAGTCCTTATTAACCCAATGAAAATACAGCCGTTCATGTTAGTTCATGGTGACTTAACTAATGAACACAACTTAGGATTTTAAAAATGTATAAGCAAATGCTGAAAATATATATTTCTTAACATCATGTTAACAAATGAGTGTTACCATGAACGTGATAATTCTGAGATGAAGTCAGCAGTGAGTATATCAGGGTGTATGTAGTGTCTGATGTGTAGAAGAAAGCTAGATTTGTACTCACATGGTGTGTGGTCATGAGGTACAGGTAGTTGTTGTCGCTGGGGTCGAAGGTCATGATGTGGTGAACCGGTTCATTCGCATGGAGTCTCAGTGACCACAGATTGGCCACAGACAGGTTCGCCAGCAGAGACAGCTGATGAAGAAACACACGACATCTACTGTGAGCCGAGTCTGGACCTGCCAATGTCTGCAATCCAAACTCACTGCAGGAGATGCTGTATCCCACAATGCATTGGGTTTAATCTTTTTCTCGACTCATTATTTGACATTCAGACTGCCAAGAGTTTTAACAGCATTACACCGACTGAATTAAAAGAGAATAAATAAAAACATAGCTTTAGTGGAAAGAGGTCATTCTCCTCATTTCTAAGTCACTTTGGATAAAAGCATCTGTGAAATGATCGCACTTTCTTTTCTTTTTTTTTGCTACATCATCGGATTAATCAATGCATGCTCGATGAATAGTCCTCTTAGTCTTAAATATATTAAATCACAGTGGCTGATGACCGATATAAATCTGATATATAATTTATATTTATTTTAATTCATATTTAGAAATATGAAAAGTATGAAAATTAAATTAATGAATGTATATAAAGCCTTAATAATTATATAAAACCTAATATATATATTTCCAGTGACGCTGAACTGAAGTCCGCATTCATTTCACACGGATCGACGGTCACGCGCAGAACACACGCGCGTTCACGCGGCAACAAACACTTCAGAAAATCTCACTGTTGTATTCGAGTAAATCTGCAAGGTCTGTGAAATTAAATGTGAATGAGATATTCAGAGATTTGTTTTAATATGGGTGTGTATTTGCTGAATGTTGAAGGTAAATGAGAAAATATTCAACTTTAGTTTGCCTTTATGGAACTAATAATATAAAAAGCAAACACTGTACTTTCTCACATTCAGTTTACTTGCTTTCTTTGTTGTGGTTGGTCACACAAAATAAACCAAAAATGTTCAGTTCATTCTCATTTGAGTCTATTTTCCCAAGTCAGTTTTTGAGTCGCTGATAGACGAACTGCGCGTGACCGCGAGCGCGAGCGCGATCAATGAACCAGTGATTACGCAATTTAAGCAATGATGCCGCGTTTGAATTTTCGCGACAGAGACGTGCTTATATACATTACCTCCACAACACTTTTTGACTTTGACACTTTTTAGCCAAACATTTTTCTCTCGCGCCGCTGCTGAAGTAACTTAGTGCCTTTCCACCTGTGCGCATACCTGTCTGTGTGCTGACTCGTCCTTTCCACCAGCATCCTTGACCTCCAATCTTTGTTTTAAAGTATTCAGCTATTGACCTTTCCATTTTTAGAAGGCTTAATTCCTAAATTTTCTGAATTCCCAATTGGCGCGTTTCATCATCTTTGTTCAATGCGCGTGTACGTTCGCTCTCTAGGGTTAATCAACAGAACTGCACGTGTCTTGCGGAAGAACATTGTAGCCGGAACTACTTCTCTCTGTTTGTCTATGACGAGTCACGCAGGTACTGTGACACTCCGCAGCGCAGCCGAGCCCGGTCTGTAATAGTCCGAATATAAACACTTATTATAGGCGCACCGTAGTGATTCAGGACAAGACAAAAACACGGTTTGGAAAATGGATTCATGATGTACTCGTTCATTATATAAATTGTTCATTTTGGAAACAAAACAGTTACGGACGGCAGCAGCTGCTGATCCCTCCTTCTGTTACACACGCACTCGCACAAATGCGCCCACATAACATTTTTACTCGCACATCCTCAAAAAATGATCGCATATGCTTGATCATTTTAGTCGCAGTCTGGAACCCTGTTTTATGAAGTATACTTAAGTAATGATCAAGTGTATTTTATGTAGTAAGTATGCTATAATCAATGTACTAGTAGCAAACCTTTAAGAGTACTATTCATACTACTCAGGTAGTAAACTTTTAAGTGTACTATTAATACTACTTAAGTAGCAAACCTTTAAGTGTGCAATTAATACTACTTACATAGCAAACTTTTAAGTGTGCAATTAATACTATTTACGTAGCAAACTTTTAAGTGTGCAATTAATACTACTTAAGTAGCAAACTTTTAAGTGTACTATTAATTCTACTTAAGTAGCAAACTTTTAAGTGTGCAATTAATACTACTTAAGTAGCAAACTTTTAAGTGTACTATTAATACTACTTACGTAGCAAACTTTTAAGTGTGCAATTAATACTTCTTAAGTAGCAAACTTTTAAGTGTACTATTAATTCTACTTAAGTAGCAAACTTTTAAGTGTGCAATTAATACTACTTAAGTAGCAAACTTTTAAGTGTACTATTAATACTACTTACGTAGCAAACTTTTAAGTGTGCAATTAATACTACTTACGTAGCAAACTTTTAAGTGTGCAATTAATACTACTTAAGTAGCAAACTTTTAAGTGTGCAATTAATACTACTTAAGTAGCAAACTTTTAAGTGTACTATTAATGCTACTCAGGTAGTAAACTTTTAAGTGTGCTATTCATACTACTTAAGTAGCAAACTTTTAAGTGTACTATTAATACTACTTAAGTAGCAAACTTTTAAGTGTACTATTAATACTACTTATGCAGCACACCTTTAAGTGTGCTATTAATACTAAGTAGCAAACGTTTAAGTGTACTATTAATACTACTTAAGTAGCAAACTTTTAGGTGTACTATCAATACTAAAGTGTTTAAGTGTCGACTGCTAATAATACTTGAAGCTAAATTGGTCCACTTTTTAGTACATAAAAGTATACGTGTAAGTGTTCTATAAGCATAACAATAGTAACCTTTAAGTGCTCAATTAGTTCACAACCACATTTCTCATTTGTATTGCATCTGTGCCTTTATACTTTAGTGCACATTCTGAGAAGTACATAAAAAGTTGACAAAGTTTCATTTTAAAGTATAATAAGAGCACACTTGAATAAACTTTTTCATAGGGGTTATCCTGATTTCATACTGTACTGTGCATCATGCAGTCATCTAGTGCTCCCGTTTCTATTTAAAACCAGGCTATTTTCCGTCACTGCTTCTCGACGGAAGAGCATGATAATGATATGATATCATAATTCACCATAATTATCATCCTCTGAATGTTGAGAAAAGAGCATGAAGACAGTCGGTGGGTGTGAAACATTTGTCATCTCAAATCTGACATGCCAAAATCAACCTTCAGAGACAAAGTGCTAATTGCAAATGTAGACAAGTTTCAGCAGTTCACACACACACACACACACACACACACACACACACACACACACACCTATGGGACAAATTCCACACATTTTAATTATTCAATGCCAGATACAAAGACACAGTTATCAGAGGAGCACATATACACACAGCAGTGTGAAAAGAGTGTGTTTGTGAATAAATCTGTTGTAGATGCATCCACTGAGGCTTTCAAACTGCATGGTCTCCGGGGAAAAGTTCAGAGAGAATTTTTTTTTTTTTTTTATTAAATGTGCAAACAACCTATATAAACCTCTGTGGCCCATACCATGACGACAGTTGAACAAACTCAGGGTTACAGGGTTAGTTTTGAGTTCACAAGACTAAACCAACCCAATCAGGCTTTGTTGGTACCATAATGCTGATCCTCAGCTGCTGATTTACCCAAGAAATATGTGAGCAGAAGTACAGACAGACAGATAAGCAGAGGTTGAGCTCTAACTGAATTAGGCTCGACTAACACAGATCCTCAAATAAGCTTATCTCACCACATGAATCACACACACACACGTTGTGTTTTCATGGTTTATGGGGACATTCCATAGGCGTAATGGTTTTTATACTGTACAAACTGTACATTCTGCCCCCCACCCCTAAACCTACCCATCACACAAAACGTTCTGCTATTTTACATTTTCAAAAAAGATCATTCTGTATGATTTATAAGCTTGTTTCTTCATGGGGACCAACAACATGTCCCCACAAGATCAACATTTACTAGTATTACTATACCTGTGGGGACATTTGGTCCCCGTAATGTAGGGAATACCCACACACACACACACATACACACACAAACTGAATACTGAATCTGAACTGCAACAAGAAATTTTCATCATAAGTGTGACATCACATACTCATTAACATACCCCCCCCCCCATCCGCACATCAACACCTCTTCACTGACCCATCATGATGAATTCCCACTTGAAACACAGCATTATGTGGAGATCAGCCAATCAGAACTGTGCTCATTTACACACAACAGTCTTAAAGCTACAGCACGAGCGCTAAACGTCTTTTCTACTCTATTGTGCCGTACGTGAAACGGCTTCTGGAAGGAGAACAAACGTAGGGCGTGGCTTGATTTTGAATTGATTGGATGGTTGCGGTTCGCTATCGGTGGATCTCATGTGAGTGACAGGTTTTTAAACGCTTTGACTTCGAACACACGCCGCAGATTCAATCTTAATAAATGGTGCATTAAGAGTTAAATACAGTGAATATATGACGGGATAGTGTAGCGGTAAAGCTTGTGTTCACAAAATGTGTTCAAATACACAGGCATAACTGTATCTTGGCTGCTTTTAGAAAGAGAACCTTAAGAAACATCCGCCGCGCAGATTTAATCTAGCCATCTGAGATTACGCTCAAACACACACGTGTGAGCAGAGCCTCCGAAACAAGCCATTACATCTGAGCAGACGTCGTCCCTGTGTCTTGGCAGCGAAACAAAAAGCCTTTTCTGACTCTTTACAGCAGACTCCCTGCAGCCAGATATTCCTTATCTGTGTGAACGAAACACTCAAGAATAGCCCTGCTCACAAAGAGCTCCGCGACTGCCGGGCCACGGACCAGCCCTCCACCGTCTCCACACTTCAAATAACTTACTAAACGTGAATCTGAGTAACTCTGACACACCTCCCTGGAATCTGGCACCAATTACGGCTCTTTTGTTCGGAGGTTTCGCAGCTCGCAGATGTTTTCTAAGGCAGCAGCACATGAATAATAGTTGGGGTTAGTGTGAGTAGGTGTGTGGCGCGGGTTTTGCTTACATTTTTGAGAAGCGAATGTGAACCTGAATTCAGTCCTGGCTTCATCACCATGATAAAAGATGTTTTATTTATGTTTTAATGTGCCATTATCATGCTATATATGGGTTCCTAATGTTGTTTGTTGACTCCTAATGGAGTCTCCTGCAAGGTTGACGTTCAAAAGTTCAAAAACACTTTAATTTTCTCATAATATCTCCGCTCTTTCCTCTCAGTGTCTGAAACGGTTCGATAAAGGGTTCGGTCTCTCTAAACCCCGCCTTTCTGAGAGCCCAGTCTGCTCTGATTGGTCAGAAACCAAGCGCTCATTATCATATCTAAATCTCAGTGATACGAACAGTAACGGTTTTACCGTCTCAAACGGCGTCTTCTCGACACGAACCGAACTCTTCCAGTCTGAGATAAACGACAGTGATTGAGGGCGGGGCAAAGAGACAGCCAATGAGGAGCTTTATGCAAATTAGTTACAAACCTACGCAGGTTCAGCGGGAAGTGAGACTGAATTACCGACGACTCGTTTCTGCAGTTCAGAATCACTTCTTTCTTTTAGGAGATAATAACAAAACTTTGCAGACCTTTAACATTCACAAACAGCTCTATTACACACTGCACTAAAGGGAAAATGCCAATAGGCATAATGAAAATGTACAAATGTAGAAAGGTTTAGCAGTAGAGGACTTAAAATACTATTAGTTAAGTACAAAAAATCACAGTCAGTGGACAGTCCTCACGACACAAAGGCAGTTTCGCTTCTTTAAAAGGCCAAATCTAAAGAGCAGGACGTCATGGCTGATATAGTGGCAAATGACAGTCCAGGAAAACGTGATTATGCGATCGCTTGATTTCATGCATAATCAGCCAAAGTCCGCATATTTATGCGGGAGACGCATTTTTTTCACATACGCCGCACTTTCGCCAAATAAACTGCCGATTTCGGCAAGCAAAATATGCGGGGCTACACAGTACAATCCCCAGAGTTAAATCAACTCTGCTCAGAGAACATTTGGTCCCTCTCTAAATAGTGTTAAAGTAACACTGCCGCAGAGTTAAAGTTAATGAGATAATTAAGCAATTAATTAAGCGAAGATTGAACATTATTGATGAACACCTGCTGTTAACAAGTAGAATCACTAAAGAATAGAGAAACACAAGAACTACAACTGATGAAATCAACTGAAGATAAAAGACATTCAATCTCTGAAGAGTGTGACTTTAACACTAGTTCAGTGTGACTTTAACACTATTTAGAGAGGGACCAAATGTTATCTGAGCAGAGTTGATTTAACTCTGGGGTTTTTACTGTGTAGCATGATTTCAGAATCCCTGTATTTTCGTCGCAAGAAAGTTTCTTAGCAGAAAGTTGAGAAATGTTGCGTTTTCTTCACACAAGTAAAGCGCCATTATTTCCCGCTATTGCCATGAACCTCGTGAAGTGACTCTTCCCATGCAAGTTCCCACAATTTCACTGCATACAATTGCAAAAATATCCCACATATTCCAACGCATTTTTTATGAAAACGTGCCGCATAATCAAGGATTTTTGCCCGCAACAATCACAAAAATAAGATGCTCTATGAATTCACTAAAACAAATCTGATGACAGAAACTGGAACCGACATTATGATTTCTATTAATGTTTACCCATGTTTATATACTGTCTATAATTAGATAATATCATGGCACTTTGATACATAAAACTTAATAATATAAAAAAAAAAACACACATTCTAGTACCATAGACTCTAAAAATCACGTGTTTTTTCACGGTGATGCCGAGCAAAGAACCTTTCAGGAACATTTCCTACAAGTGTGAAGAACATCTGAATAATCTAAAACCCACTATGAAGAACCTTTGGATGTTAAAGGAGCGCAGACGCGGATAAAGAAGCTTTAAGAGTGTGGGAGAAACCCTCGGAAGAGACTCCAGTTCCTCATGTGAGACAAATGACCAGTTTCCCTTAAACAGACAGAAAGAGTTTCAGAGCTTTACAACTGCCCATCTGTGTACAGAAGCACAGCAAACACGCAGACAAAAGAAGACCACCCGATCGGACAGGAATGCTTTTAAATGGAGTTTGTGTACAAGGCAAACACTTTTTCAAGAATATGAACAAATATTTGAACGTGTGCTGGAACATCACTGCAATCAATCCCAGCTGTGCGTTTATCAAACCCTGAAACGGTCACGTCTTTATATAGTGTACGAATCAGGGACGGTAGAGCAAATATTTGATTGGCTCAGCACATTTATATGCTTTAATATTTAATCATATGAAGACGTTGCAGTACTTTAGACTGTCGGCATTGCAAACTCCCTCCAACAAGCTTTTCTGACCCCTTTGTGCTCATGATGAGTCAATCAATTCCCCACAGACAAAATCAAGCATTTGTTCTCATTTCCCTGCACTCAAAAAAATATTTCAATCTAAACATAAGTTATTTAATTACGTAGCAATTTTCCATCCATTTGGATTGCATAGTTTAAACATAAACAAACTAATAAACTTAATGTGATTCATATTTGATGATTGAGCAGTAATGATGAACGCCTGCTGTTAACAAGCAGAATCACTGAAGAACACACAAGAACTACAACTGATGAAATCAACTGAAGATAAAAGACATTTAATCTCTCACTATTACATAAATCTGACCTATTTCATTTACTTATGACTGACAAATATGAATCACATTAAGTTTATTAGTTTATTTATGTTTAAACTATGTCATCCAAATGGATGGAAAATTGCTACATAAAACTTATGTTTAGACAGAAATATTTTTTTGAGTGTGTATACGTCACATTAGAGAAGAAAAGATGATTTCATTCTGATTTAAAGCACTGCTTCACGGCCTTCAAAATCAGATTTCAGGCATTTGTTTGCTTTCATTGTAGGCTTCGTCTGCAGGTCTGTGACGAGATATTTAGTCTGGTTGAATGCAGACCACCCGTGTCCCCGTTCACACCAAGAACGATCGCTGTATTTGCGTCCACACAACGAACCGGTTTTAACGTGCATAGGTGTTTCTGTTCTGGTTGAATTCACACGGTGTTATCCAGCAGATGTCGTCAGCATTAAGTGAATAGCTAATGTAATCGATCTAATCTAACCGTGAAGTCAATATAGTGGAGTAAAAATAACTGCAATTTCAAGGGACTACATATAATGATCTTATCGTTAATATCAGCATTTATTCAGAGGGAATAAATCCATATATCCATTTTCTTTAAAGTATACTTTTTTTCTGGAGTTCTCCGCGATTTTAAATTGGCTGTAAGTGTTTTATGATTCAATAGCGGGGAAAAAATGGTTCTGAAAGTGATCGTTTCTCTATTTCATTATCGTTTATAGTTATCGTTCTTGGTGTGAACGGGCCTTCACTGGAAATCAAATGAATGCAATGTGAGCAGAGCTGGGTGGGTCACTTTTAAAATGTATTTCACTACAGATTACAAAATACATGCTTTGAAATGTCATTTGTAACGTATTTCGTTACATTACTCAAGTTTAGTCACTTCATCGAAATACTTTAGAATACTTTGGAATACTAATAAGTGTGAAACAAACACAAAAAAGGTCATTGAGAGTTTTTATCTCACAATTCTGACTTTTTCCCTCAGAATTGTGTGATATAAAGTTGCAATTGTGAGTTATAAAGACAGAATTATGAGATATAAACTCGCAATATTGAGAAAAGTCAGAATTATGAGATATAAACTCGCAATATTGAGAAAAGTCAGAAGTATGAGATATAAACTCACAATATTGAGAAAAGTCAGAATTATGAGATATAAACTCACAATATTGAGAAAAGTCAGAATTATGAGATATAAACTCACAATATTGAGAAAAGTCAGAATTATGAGATATAAACTCACAATATTGAGAAAAGTCAGAATTATGAGATATAAACTCACAATATTGAGAAAAGTCAGAATTATGAGATATAAACTCACAATATTGAGAAAAGTCAGAAGTATGAGATATAAACTCACAATATTGAGAAAAGTCAGAATTATGAGATATAAACTCACAATATTGAGAAAAGTCAGAATTATGAGATATAAACTCACAATATTGAGAAAAGTCAGAATTATGAGATATAAACTCACAATATTGAGAAAAGTCAGAATTATGAGATATAAACTCACAATATTGAGAAAAGTCAGAATTATGAGATATAAACTCACAATATTGAGAAAAGTCAGAATTATGAGATATAAACTCACAATATTGAGAAAAGTCAGAATTATGAGATATAAACTCACAATATTGAGAAAAGTCAGAAGTATGAGATATAAACTCACAATATTGAGAAAAGTCAGAATTATGAGATATAAACTCACAATATTGAGAAAAGTCAGAATTATGAGATATAAACTCACAATATTGAGAAAAGTCAGAATTATGAGATATAAACTCACAATATTGAGAAAAGTCAGAATTATGAGATATAAACTCACAATATTGAGAAAAGTCAGAATTATGAGATATAAACTCACAATATTGAGAAAAGTCAGAATTATGAGATATAAACTCACAATATTGAGAAAAGTCAGAATTATGAGATATAAACTCACATACTAAATTCACAATTGCAAGAAAAAAAGTCAGTATTGCAAGTTTATATCTCCCTATTCTGACTTTATAACTTACAATTGTGAGTTTAAATTTAAATAAAAAGAAGTCAGAATTGTGAGGTAAAAAACAAATAGTGAGAAAAAGTCACAGTGACGAGTGAATTATAAAATGACTCCCAAAACATGAAAACAGTGGAAAACATGAAACTGAACTCGTCTTTTTCAGACGGTCAGAGTCAGAGAATCACCAATCGCTGTTTAAATGACATTAAAACTCAAAGTAATCACTTTGGTAATCTAAAACACTTTTCAGATGGAACTGGAATCTGATTACCACCCATTTCAAATGAAATACAGTGACTCAAATTTTGTATTTTAAACACGAAACTAAGTTCCTTGAATGTGAGCCACTTTAGATAAAGCATCTGTTTTGCACATTTCTGAAAGTGTATCGTCTCACCTTGCGCAGCCAGCCCTTGCTCGTCCCCAGGAACAGCACGGTCCGGTTGTGGACGTTGTCTACCGCAATAGATCTGAGCCCCGGGGCCTCATAGATGGGTCGGGCCCTCAGGGGCCTCCTCAGAGCCAGCGGGTGCTGGAGGTGAGCGGCTCCGCAGTTCAGCTGCTCCTGCTGGAGCTGGAACAAACACTAGATGTGAGTGATAAAGACCTGGGCAAGACTTGCCTGGGATTTAAGTTGTTTATTCATGCTGGATGAAGGCGAAAGAGTCTCTGTGATATTATTCTCAGCTCTACACACTGACAGAAGTCAAACAGACTGTGCTATTTTTATCAATTATAAGTTTGTCTCAAAGCAAATAACACTCCCCATAGAAAAAAAATGAAAAATGTTCCTTAAAGGTGCAATGTGTAAATTTAGGAGGATGTATTGACAGAAATGCAATATAATATACATAACTATGTATTCAGTGGTGTATAAAGACCTTCCATAATGATCCGTTATGCTTTTATTACCTCAGAAAGAGCCGTTTCTATGCAACTACGGTAGTCCTAAACGGACAGACTTCTCTACAGAGAGCGTTTGATTGACTGGCAACTCTCTGCTGACGACATTTTTGTCCTGTGTTGGCCACCGTAGCTACTCTATATTGTAATTTACACACTGCACCTTTAACACACTCGCTTAACTGACTGCAGGGGTTTTTTTTTTTTGGTATGTTTGTTTGTGCATAGAAAATACAATGCATTTTTTTTTTAAAGACGTCACAATAAACAAAGTCTTTCGAAGTTTTTTTTAAAGATTGAGAAAATTATACTTTCGTTTTAGAGCTAATTTATGTTTTGTTTGTGCACTGTAACAAAGAATTGTTGGTTGAACTTAAAAAAGTAAGTTACTTGGTTGCCTTGAAATTGAGTTCATTGAAATTAAAACTGTAAGTCGATTGGTTTAATTACCAGAAACTCAAAATATTATGTAATCTCAACCACATTAATTATCTTTGACAAAAGAAAAAATGTTGTAATAACAAATCGTGAAAATATCTTTTTTTTTTTTTACAAAACATAAAATAACATTTTGGCTCATTTCTAAAGAAAATACATAGTCTTTATAATAAATAATCGCTTTATATGAATATTTTTCTCTTATATTTTAAGTAATATTTGACCAAACCATAAATATAATTTGAGAAAAACATAAATATGGCTGTCACAAATGAGAGTATTTTTTATTGATTTCAGAGTATATATGGCTCTATGATTGTATACCTGTTTCTTTTCTCATGCCAAATGAAAACCGTAAGTGTTTAGACAGTAATAGTCTAATAGTAATAGTGATTTGAGGTGCCAAATGATCTAAACTGAAGCTCATTCTGAGCAAAACCTTCGCAGGAACAACACAAGTAATTAGACAGGAATGGATGCGTTCGTCCTGAAGCGGCTTTAACACACTGATTAATGTATTGTTTAATCAGACGTCCGGTCCGTGCAGAGTTTGTGCGCGAGCAGAGAGAGGTTCACGGCAGGGTGACGGGAACTGAAGCGGGGGAGAGAAAGAATTCGGCGGCCGAGCTTTTCTCACGAGTTTCTCCCCCTCAGCGCCGTGACCTCCCGCGCTCCGAGGAGACTGCAATCTATCAGCGTCAGCGTCACGCTCTCCAAACCAAACCGAAGGCTTTACCAGCCTTTAACGGCGGTACACGACGAGGGCATCGTGTGATCATGGCAAGCCATTTTGACTTCTACTCATTCTCGGGATATGAATTCTTGATGTCAATGAATCAATTTTCACTAGTTAAAATGTTCATTCTTGATATCAGGAATTAATTTCCACTAGTAACAAAGTTCATTCTTGATATCAACAATTCAATTTCCACTAGTAAAAACTATCATTGTTGATATCAAGAATTGAATTTGAATGGCAGCCTATGGCGAGATTTCACTAGTAAAAATACAATTATAGATTTCAAGCATTATAGTTTAAACTAGTGGAAATTGAATTGTTGATATCAAAAATTAACACAATCATGGCAAGCCGTTTTGACTTTTATTCATTTTCAGGATATGAACTTGTGATATCAACAATTACATTTTCACTAGTAATAATTTTAATTCTTGATTTCAAGAATTGTATTTTTACTAGTGAAATCTCGCCATAGGCTGCCATTCAAATTCAATTGTTGATATCAAGAATTGATTTCTTACTAGTTGAAATTCCAGTTTCACATATCAGGAATACAATTCTTACTAGTAAAAATCATTTTTGATATCAATAACTACATTGTTACTAGTAAAAATCATTTTTGATATCAATAACTACATTGGTACTAGTAAAAATGCAAATGTCTGATATCAAGAATTCAATTGTCACTAGTTGAAATGTCTATTCTTGATATCAACAATTGAATTGCTACTAGTAAAAATGTTCATTTCTGATATCAAGAATTCAATTGTCACTAGTTGAAATGTCTATTCTTGATATCAACAATTGAATTGCTACTAGTAAAAATGTTCATTTCTGATATCTGAAAATGAATTCCTGATATCAAGATCATTTCTCATATCTAAAACGGCTTTCTTCCTAGTAAAAATCACATTCATGATATCAGAAATGAACATTTTTACTAGTAGAAATTCAATTGTTGATATCAAGAATAGACATTTGTGGCAAGCCGAAGCTTATGACTTTTATTCATTTTCCGGATATAAACTTGTAATATCAACAATTACATTTTCACTAGTTAAAATGTTAATTCTTGATATCAACAATTGAATTTCCACTAGTATAAACTATAATTGTTGATATCAAGAATTGTATTTTTACTAGTGAAATCTCGCCATAGGCTGCCATTCAAATTTAACTGTTGATTTCAAGAATTGAATTTTTACTAGTTGAAATTCCAGTTTCACATTTCAGGAATACAATTCTTACTAGTAAAAATCATGTTTGATATCAATAACTACATTGTTATTAGTGCAAATATCTATACTTGATATCAACAATTGAATTTCTACTAGTAAAAATGTTCATTTCTGATATAATGAATGTGATTTTTACTAGTAAGAAAGCTGTTTTAGATATCAGAAATTATATTGATATCAGGAATTCATTTTCAGATTTCAGAAATGAACATTTTTACTAGTAGAAATTCAATTGTTGATATCAAGAAGACATTTGCACTAGTAACAATGTAGTTATTGATATCAAAAATTATGATTTTTACTAGTAAGAATTGTATTCCTGAAATGTGAAACTGGAATTTCAACTAGTAATAAATTAATTCTTGATATCAACAATTGAATTTGAATGGCAGCCTATGGCGAGATTTCACTAGTAAAAACACAATTCTTGATATCAAGCATTATAGTTTATACTAGTGGAAATTGAATTGTTGAAATCAAGAATTCACACAATTATGGCAAGCCGTTTTGACTTTTATTCATTTTCGGGATATGAACTTGTGATATCAACAATTACATTTTCACTAGTTAAAATGTTCATTCTTGATATCAGGAATTAGATTTCCACTAGTATAAACTATAATGCTTGATATCAACAATTGTATTTTTACTAGTGAAATCTCGCCATAGGCTGCCATTCAAATTCAATTCCTGATATCGAGAATGAACATCTTAACTAGTGAAAATGTAATTGTTGATATCACAAGTTCATATCCTGAGAATGAATAAGAGTCACACCGGCTTGCCATCGTGTGATGTCATTGGGCTCTGAGCACGAGCGATAGGAGGGGGCGTGAACCTGGACTTTATGGGAAAGTCCGAGTTATGCAAAAGAGCAAAAACACTGCGCTAAATAAACACCAGGCTGCCATGTGCTTTTTATAAAATGCAATGTTCACCTAATAAAAACAGCATGTTTTCAGAAACGAGCTGCTCCGGAATCTGCTTCATGGTCCAGTTTAAATTCACATCAGATTTATATGTAACATCTGAGATCGATTAACCACAGTTTTGACTCCACTGTATATTACGAGGCTGTTCAAAACTGCTAAAACACGAACACGACCAAAAGCAAAAGCCACAACAGTCAAAACTGTCTGCTCCACACACAATGAAATCTGAGTTTTGCTCAGTTTAGCTCATGAACGGGACAGTTTTTGAATTTTTTTTTACCATAAATTAAAAACATCATCCCAACACACGACTCATGTCTGTAATACTGAGCAAATAATGTGATATTGTCATGAAAGTGTGTGACACACACTTTTCTGTAAACTGAGAATATCTGTCCAGGGATAAGTAAGAATTTTTACTGTACTGCACAATACTTTCATATAATTTTATACATAGTATTTCATTTTCTGTTCCTCATCAGTAAGAGTTTCTCATTTTATAAATGCATTTTATATTGCAGTGCAACACATGAGATGAAGTCATTGAAAACAAAAATATGTAAAATGATCCAAAAACTTTTTTTTTGGTTGTTTTTGGTAACATTTGGATGAGATGTTTGACATTTAACCTGCACCTTTAACAGAAATAATGTTTCTATTTTTGGAATTTGGTCATTTAATTTGAGCAAAATCTAGTTCATGAATATTTTTGTGGTTGATTAGGATTTGCACAAATAAAGAGTTTGGGAGCCACTGATTTAGAGCATTTACGATGCCTCTTCATTTTTTTGTTCGTTAGCAAAGCCAAAATTATGATGTATAGTGAATTTTATACTTATGAAATAAAAATTCTGAAAATACAAATACGATATTAACGCATTTTTACAGGTTTTGTAGCAGAAGTGCATCATATTCATGTTCGTTCATGTTCAGAACACAAATGAAGATATTTTTGATGAAATCCGATTGCCGGAAAGGTAATTAAACGCCCAGAAAGATCCTAAAACAGGTCATGTGACCACAGTGGATCAACCTTAATGTTATAAAAGCGACGAGAAAATTTTTTGCGCACCAAAAGAAACCTAAAATAGCGACTGATTCATGAATCTTTCGTGTCGAATCAGTGGTTTGGAGAGCCAAAGTCACGTGATTTCGGTAAACGAGGCTTCGTTACGTCATAAGTGATTCGCAATTTCGATAGTTCACTTTGGCAGTTTGACTCACGAACCGAATCACTGAATCGAGGGGTCTCACAGCCCAAAATGTTTTTAGTTTCGCTCACTAGATGAGAAAATAAATTGTATATAATTACACGGTCCACCCTTAAATCACCCCACGTGATCAATAAGGTGAAGGATTTTCTCAGACTTTGAGTTTATATGGATATCCTGCCAGATGTTTAGGAATCAAAACAATAATTATGATTATAGTTAGATTACGCCGTACTGCTAAAAAACAAGTCCCTACTAATTCTGAAACTTTTTGACAACAGGTCAAACTCACAAAAAAGAAATGCAACTTTCATTGAGCTTCATCAAAACTTTTTCAAATCTCACCACGATGGACCCCTTGGCCTCGCACTCGGCCCCGGAGCCCTGGATGACGCTGTCCAGCACCTGCACGTCGCTGTTGGGGCCGTTCGAGCAGTTGCGGCGGCCCTGGCGGATCATCTCCTCCACATCCGCCACGCGGAACGCGCACACGGCCGACTGCCCGCCCGCCCGGCCGAACACCCCGAACAGATGGGGCTCCGGGGCCGCGGCGCTGTGCGCGCTGACCTCCACGGGGTACACGGACAGCAGGCGGTTGTAGATGTTCCCGCTGGCCCCGCACTGAATTCCCATCTGGATGTAGGACTCGGTGAGTTTGCGGCTCTCCGCGGACCTGCGGGAGCCGTCCGTGTCCAGACAGATGCGCGCCAGGATGCTGTTGGGCTGGCTCTCCTTCAGACCCGTGTTGGCGTCGTTGTTGATGGCGATGTACGAGTAGTTCTTGAGCACGAACGCGTGCACGAAGTTGAGCTTGTTCTTCTGCTTGACCTCTTGCTTGATCTTGAACACGTTGTCTTCGGACGGGTTGATGTCGTAGGTGAAGAGCCGGTCGAGGTGTTTGGTGTTGAGCGAGCGGATGGCGATCTCGGGCGTGTTCTCGAAGCGCAGGTCCTCTTTGCTGTGGTTCTTGGGGAAAAACTCGGTCCCCATGCCCGTGTACGTCGCTCCGACCAGCAGGCGCGGCGCGCCGCCGTGACTCCGGAACACGAGCCCGACGGTGCTCGCGTTCTCGTGGTTGGCGACGATGTTGAGCATGCTCGGGAACACGGTGGCCCCGTCCTGCGGGAACTTGACGGCCACCCGGGACACGTCGTCCATGCTGCGCAGCTCGCAGAAGCCCTGGTACACGGATCCGCAGGTCAGCAGCACGCCCTGCTCGCGGTCCAGCGCGAGGAGCTTGTTGTGGTTGTCCGTGAGCGTCTTCTCGTGCTCGCACGTCGCCTGCGGCAGCTGCGGCGCGTGGCACAGCGGGTTGTCGCGCACTGGTCCCGTGCGCATCTCCACCTCCCGCGCGAGCGTCGCGTTCAGCTGGTACAGGCTGTTCACCGCGGCCAGGTACACGCGCCGCGACACCGCGTCCAGCACGAAGTTATTGGTCCGGTTGGGAGACGCGAACTCCTGTTGAATCTTGAGCGCGCCGACCGCGCGCGCTTGGAGAGCCGCTAAAAACGCGGCGAAAAGCACCGCTAAGAGCCCGAGAGAGGACCTTTCCGCTGTAGAAGGAGGCATTTTTCCTTCTGGCTGGCT
>CM074315.1:1824100-1841600 GCA_037194245.1 Opsariichthys bidens | reverse complement strand
TAATAGCAGCGTAAAGTTCTCTCTTCCACACTTTGTAAACGTTACAGAGTTATGTGTCGTTAGTCTCAGCGGCTGAACGGTTTCATTCACTCATAATTCTATCATGCTGCGAAATGTGGAAATGCAATAAAGTTTCATTAAGACACTTCTGGCCGTATTTCACCTCAAAATCAAAACCACTAACAATCTGAAGGCTGTTTAACCCATTCCATTAAGGTTTGTTTGTATTGTACGCTCCGTATATTGCTAAATGCACTGTAATATGAAAAAAAAAAATGATATATCATGAATTAATTACTATACAGGCTTTAATTTATGTGGTAGCATTTCACTATGAGGACTCAGTCGTTAATATTAGTGTTTTTAACTAATCGAACCTCATTGTAAACTGTTGCAATTTATGCTTTAATGCATTACAGAAAAGAGACACATCTCAAAAATAACTATATAATTTAAGAATCATATTCTGATTTTGAGGAGAAAAACGAGAGATTCACCTTTACGTGTTGTTTGGTCGTATGGATACACGTCACATAATTATATATATATAAGATGCGTAAGACTGAAGAGTGGTCAGATCATGTGGCAGAATTAAACCCGTCTAAATCATCTCTGCGTCTCGAGACTCGCGGGCCGGTAAACGGGAACCCCGGGGTCGTGAAGCGAGGGAATCCCTTTAATGGCGTCCGCCGCCTTCTCTGCGATCATGATGGTGGGGGCGTTCAGGTTCCCGCTGAGCATGCTGGGCATGACGGAGGCGTCCACCACCCTCAGCCCCTCCACGCCGTACACGCGCAGATCCGGACCCACCACCGCCGTGCCGTCAGCGGCGCTGCCCATCTTACAGGTGCAGGAGGGATGGTAAGCACTGTCCGCCTTCTGCCGAACGAAAGCGTCGATCTCCGCGTCGGATTGGACGCCGGGGCCGGGCAGCACCTCGGGGCCCCGGAACGGGTCGAAGGCTTCTTGAGCGAAGATTTCCCGGGTGAGCTTAACGCTCTCTCTGAACTCCCACACGTCAGAGTCTGTGGGACGGAAAACATGAGGGCAGCGTTAAAAAATTACTGTAAATTGTACAGTAGTGTTACTGTAATTTAATTGACAGAATTTCCCTGTATTCTCTGATTACAGTAAATAACTGTATTTTAAATTACGAAGGGTCAATTTACAGCAATATTCTGTAAATTTGAGTCTAACCAACACGTGACCCCAGAATGCATTGCAGTTTACAGCAATATGCTGTATTATTAAAAAACAGCCAGCGGCTGTAAAATAATGCTGTAATTTTTACAGCAATTCATTACAGTGTGAGCATCAAGATATTTGTTGATATTTGGACGTTTATATAACAAATAAACATCTCTCTAGGTGTGCAAACTTCTAAAATGGGTTATTGGGTAGAAATTGGCTTCAAATATTGAAGTCAGAAAGGTTGAGAACCACTGGTTATGGACTCAGGGTTTATCGGCCTTCCTAGTCAAGACGGATTCCACATGGTGTTTTTGGTGCGTTCCGAATAAAAGTGAACACCTTTCACAGCACGATCCGCCCAATTGCTACTCAAAACTAGCCCAACTGGGGCGTCCCAGAGTCAAAATTGTGTTTCGAGGGGTAAAATCTGCATTTTTGGCAGGGTTCCCCTAGAAAAATTTGCATTCCAGGGGCTAAATATCATGCTGTTTGGGGTCGCTTCAACCTACGGACACAGTGTAGTCCAATTCCATGGACTTGGCAACACTGATACCACGGTAAAGAAGTCTTTCAATAGTTTACAATCATGTGACCCCAGGGTTCACCCAAAAATGTAATTCCTCTCCCTCATGTGGTTCTACACCCGTAAGATCTTCGTTTCATCTTCAGACACAAATGAAGATATTTTTGATGAAATCCGACGGTTCAGTGAGTCTCTATTGATAATTTACACTTTCAAAAGACGCTAAAACATATTTAAAACAGGTCATGTGACTACAGTGGTTCAATGTTATAAAGAGACGAGAATACTTTTAGTGCGCCAATTCAACAATATCTAGTGATGGACGATTTCAAAACACTGATTCACGAAGCTTCACGAATCTTTTGATTCGAATCAGTGATTCGGTTCGCGTATCAAACGGCCAAAGTCACACGAACTATTAAAATTCGGAAACACCTGTGACGTAACGAAGCCTCGTTTACTGAAATCACGTGACTTTGGCGCTCCGAACCACTGAATCGACACAAAAGATTCTACTCAACTACATCATATGCATTGTGTGTTCTCATGAATAATTGCAACTACAGTTACAATACTTCTCTATATAATGCATTAAAACTCATGACACGCAACCGATTTCAAATGTAACAAGGAATCGGCAAATATTACAATAAGAGTGTCGAGAGACTCATCCACATGAGCATCCCCAAGTTTCATCACACTTTCCCCTAAAAGCGACGAAAGGATGAAGAACTAATGTGGGAATCAACAGCACAACACCAGGTGAGATCAGAGGAAACGTACCGGTGGAAAGGTAGTTAGGCTGGATGATGGGGTGGGCACGTGGGTCTTTGCTCTTCAGTTTGATCCACCCAACACTCGTGCTCCTCATGGGTCCAACGTGAACCTACACATACAGAGCATTCATTCCATTCACTCACTCATAATCACACAGATGCAGCAGACAGAATTGTGTAATCAGACCTGGAAAGCCTCAATCTTGGATTTAACGCGACCGTGATCGATGACCTGGGAGGGCAGGAAATGGAACTGAATATCAGGATGAGGAACGCCGGGACGACTGCGGATGAAGCCGCCGCTCTCCAGATGAGCCGTAGCACCGTAACCTACAGCGAAACACAAAAAACTAAAACCTCCTGATTGTTTACGCACCTCAAGGCCATCGGAGATGCATACGACTTTCTTTCCTCCGTCGAAGAGAAATTTGTTATTTGTTGTAGTGACTTTACGTGCGTAAAAATGCTAATCATGTTAGCATTGTGCTAAAACATGCTAGCAAAATGCTAACTCAAGCCAACAACATGCTAATTATGCTAGCAAACATCCTAACAATAGCAGGTTGTTAACACGATTAGCATGTTGCTAACATGTTTTAACGCATTAGCTGCGTCTCATTTCGAGGGCTGAGTCCTCCAGAGGTCGCATTTGAAGGCTGCATACTTCATCGAGGCGGTCTCATTTCAGAAAAGTAACTGTTAGAGTAAAGTAAGAAAGAAATGACGGTATTTTACACCTCACGAGTAATAAGTCAATTTTATTACGGTTAATTTTATCAATTATTACATCCTTGATGACGTATGCAGCCTTCAAATTTGACCTCCAGAGGACGCAGCCTTCGAAATGAGACGCAGCTAATGCGTTAAAACATGTTAGCAACATGCTAATCGTGATAACAACCTGCTAACAATGTGTTAAAACATGTTAGCAACATGCTAATCGTGATAACCTGCTAACAAGGTGTTAAAACATGTTAGCAACATGCTAATCGTGATAACAACCTGCTAACAATGTGTTAAAACATGTTAGCAACATGCTAATCGTGATAACAACCTGATAACAATGTGTTAAAACATGTTAGCAACATGCTAACCGTGATAACAACCTGCTAACAATGTGTTAAAACATGTTAGCAACATGCTAATCGTGATAACAACCTGATAACAAGGTGTTAAAACATGTTAGCAACATGCTAATCGTGATAACAACCTGCTAACAATGTGTTAAAACATGCTAGCAACATGCTAATCATGCTAGCAAACATCCTAACAATCGCTGCGTCTGATTTCGAGGGCTGAGTCCTTCAGAGGTCGCATTTGAAGGCTGCATACTTCATCGAGGCGGTCTCATTTCAGAAAAGTAACTGTTAGAGTAAAGTAAGAAAGAAATGACGGTATTTTACACCTCACGAGTAATAAGTCAATTTTATTACGGTTAATTTTATCAATTATTACATCCTTGATGACGTATGCAGCCTTCAAATTTGACCTCCAGAGGACGCAGCCTTCGAAATGAGACGCAGCTAATGCGTTAAAACATGTTAGCAACATGCTAATCGTGATAACAACCTGCTAACAATGTGTTAAAACATGTTAGCAACATGCTAATCGTGATAACCTGCTAACAATGTGTTAAAACATGTTAGCAACATGCTAATCGTGATAACAACCTGCTAACAATGTGTTAAAACATGTTAGCAACATGCTAATCGTGATAACAACCTGCTAACAATGTGTTAAAACATGTTAGCAACATGCTAATCGTGATAACAACCTGCTAACAATGTGTTAAAACATGTTAGCAACATGCTAATCGTGATAACAACCTGCTAACAATGTGTTAAAACATGTTAGCAACATGCTAATCGTGATAACAACCTGATAACAATGTGTTAAAACATGTTAGCAACATGCTAATCGTGATAACAAGCTGCTAACAATGTGTTAAAACATGCTAGCAACATGCTAATCATGCTAGCAAACATCCTAACAATCGCTGCGTCTCATTTCGAGGGCTGAGTCCTCCAGAGGTCGCATTTGAAGGCTGCATACTTCATCGAGGCGGTCTCATTTGAGAAAAGTAACTGTTAGATTGCAAAGTAAGAAAGAAATGACAGTATTTTACACCTCATGAGTAATTTTATACTGAAAATAAGTCATTTTGTGTGTGTGTTTTTTTTCCCCAAATCAGTGACATCATTTATGAATTTGGCAATTAAAGAGTTAAAATCCTGATTTAAAAAAAAAAAATGTAGTAGTTTTGATCAGGACTGAGGTTGATTAATAGATTTACGCAAAAAAATATTTATCTGATACAGTTTTAAAGCAGTTAAAGAAAGCGTCGTGAATTTCCCCACAGAGTTCTGTTGAGTTTATGAACATTTTCAAAGCATTTCCCCAAAATATGTGTCAAAATAAGATTTGTCACCAAAAATCATTCCATTTGCTGAAACACGGAGAAAGTTACGGCCAAATTAAGACTCAAAAATTCCCCATAGTGGATGAAAACATCCCGAACGGCACATAAGGGTTAACTATAAGATCAATGTAAAAACATGCATTTACTCCAATGGTTTTCAATATTTCGACTCCAAGGCTCAACGATTTTTCTAGTTGTTTGGGATTTACTGGATAAGGACTAAAATGTGCAATGCCCCAACTAAAATAAAGATTTGTAACTCACAATTTCTACCCAATAAAACGTTTCGGAGCTTGATACGAGAACAAAATGTATATTCATGTTAAAAACGCCTTTTTTTAAAATTTGTATGACTTTTCAAGGTTGAAAAATTTCACTGTTAAAATGAGGCTTGATTTTTAATTGTTTTCTTTTATTTTAAAGCTTTGTTTTAAGTCACTTTTGGATGAGATGAACAATAAGTGCATTCATTGAAATCTTAGGACACACAGTAGCAGATAAAGACATCCAATATAAAGGTGACGCATTAATAAAAGCTTTACGGCCTTCTCAGGAATGAGAATAAGATTGTTTTATGGTAAGAAAAATGTCTCTTTTCTTTGACCGTGTTGATGCACACAAATAACCAGAGCTCTTATCGAAGGTTCGGACGTACCTGTGAATTTGAGAAGCCATTCCAGGCCGATCTTCACCATATGGAAGGGCTTCTGGGCTTTGTACAGGGTGATGGGTTGAGTACAGCGATGCTGCACATACAGCTCCAGATGGTCCTGAAGATTCATGCCCACACCTGAAACACACGACACCATCAGCCCTTCGTAAGCAGACATAAATTCATCTGGAATCCACCTTCCTCCCAACAGACATTAGAGGAGGTCAAAGTTCCCCCTCCAAAGCCAGTCTGATCTGTGGAGAAGGGAAATCTTGGAAATGAGGTTACCTGGGAGATGTTGTGTCACCGGAATATCATGTTTGCGAAGCTCATCTGCGTTTCCCACGCCGGACAGCAGGAGGAGCTGCGGAGAGTTTATGGCTCCACCGCTGAGGATGACCTCCTTGTCCGCAAACACCTGAAGTAAAAGAGTGTCAACCAATAACTTACCTTCATCTCCAACATCAGAAGAAATGAGAGAGAAGCAAAAAGACTGAAGATAAGCCGCAGTGCGTGAGCGCGACAGGAACTGGCGTCAGCGCAAATCACACCTGCCATCGCTTATCAGCCGTCTCCAGTTCAGTTTCATGTTTTCCACTGTTTTCATGTTTTGTGAGTCATTTTATAATTCACTCGTCACTGTGACTTTTTCTCACTATTTGTTTTTTTCCCTCACAATTATAAAGTCAGAATTGGGAGATATAAACTTGTAATACAATTTTTTTTTTCTTGCAATTGTGAATTTAGTGTGAGTTTATATCTCATAATTCTGACTTTTCTCAATATTGTGAGTTTATATCCCATAATTCTGACTTTTCTCAATATTGTGAGTTTATATCTCATAATTCTGACTTTTCTCAATATTGTGAGTTTATATCTCATAATTCTGACTTTTCTCAATATTGTGAGTTTATATCTCATAATTCTGACTTTTCTCAATATTGTGAGTTTATATCTCATAATTCTGACTTTTCTCAATATTGTGAGTTTATATCTCATAATTCTGACTTTTCTCAATATTGTGAGTTTATATCTCATAATTCTGACTTTTCTCAATATTGTGAGTTTATATCTCATAATTCTGACTTTTCTCAATATTGTGAGTTTATATCTCATAATTCTGACTTTTCTCAATATTGTGAGTTTATATCCCATAATTCTGACTTTTCTCAATATTGTGAGTTTATATCTCATAATTCTGACTTTTCTCAATATTGTGAGTTTATATCTCATAATTCTGACTTTTCTCAATATTGCGAGTTTATATCTCATAATTCTGACTTTTCTCAATATTGCGAGTTTATATCTCATAATTCTGACTTTTCTCAATATTGTGAGTTTATATCCCATAATTCTGACTTTTCTCAATATTGTGAGTTTATATCTCATAATTCTGACTTTATAATCACAATTGCAACTTTATATCACTCAATTCTGAGGGAAAAAGTCAGAATTGTGAGATAAAAACTCTCAATGACCTTTTTTGTGTTTGTTTCACACTTATTAGTATTCCAAAGTATTCTAAAGTATTTAGATGAAGTGACTAAACTTGAGTAATGTAACGAAATGCGTTACAAATGACTTTTTAAAGCATGTATTTTGTAATCTGTAGTGAAATACATTTTAAAAGTAACCCACCCAGCCCTGACTGTGACATTATATGTAGGTTGATCACAGATTACAGAACCTGCTGAAGTTCTCTGTCAGAAGAGGATTCTGGACGAACACTTGAAATAATTTCGGCTCCAGGAAAACGCGGCTTTCGAAGCCAGTATATCAGGAGTGGACAGTAACGAAGCGCTGTACTTAAAGGAATAGTTCACCCAAAAATGATCCAATAATTTACTCACCCTCAAGCCATCCGAGGTGTAAATGACTTTCTTCTTTCAGTCAAACACAATCAGAGTTATATTAATAAACACCCTGGATCTTCCAAGCTTTATAATGGGAATAAATGGTAGCCGAGATTTTGAAGCCCAAAAAAGCACATCTATCCATCGTAAAATTAATCCATACGACTCCAGAGGGTGAATAAGGGCGAAGCGATGGACGTATTAGAGCAAAACAAAACACCGGTCACGAATTAGAAATCTGAAACGGGAATTTTTAAAGGAAAAATTTAGTTTTAGCTTTAGTTTGTCAGGTCAAAGGTCACTCTTCCACCAGAACTCAACTCGCGGTTGGCCATCCATTGCCAGAAGCCAATGATTATAGTTTATAAAAGTTATAAATATGGATGTTTTTCGCTTCTTTTCGCTTCAGAAGGCCTTTTTAACCCCATGGATTACTTTTATTATGGACGAATGCACTTTTTTGGACTTCACAATCTCGTAAGCCACTATAAAGCTTGGACGAGCCAGAATATTTTACTCGGATTGTGTTCGTCTGAACGAAGAAAGTCATACACACCTGGGATGGATTGAAGGGGAGTAAATATGTTAATGTTTGGGTGAACGATCCCTTTAAGTACATTTTTCCAAGTATGTACTTTTTTACTCTACATTCCAAAGCATAATAAACTCCATTTCAAACATTTGCTCCTCATTATTGTGAACTAAAGAAGTCATTATCTGAAGAAAAGACCAGCACAACTTCCCTTCCATGCTGACGTTACACTACAAACGCAAGACGTTACTACTCAAGGACATCGACCTTGTACAATACGAGTAAATCGCTCACATATGCAACTGAAGTGACTCAATGTGTGCCTAGTAAATTGTTCGTTTTCACTCACCAGTGCTTGACCGCTGTAGGGCACGAACACACGGACAATGTTTGATAGGAAGGAATGCTTTTAAACTCGTAAACCGGCAAATGATTTATCCAGAAATGATTTTTAGTATAAAATTACAATCAATCCAAAAGATTTTGCGGGCCTGTTTTCTCTTCGCACCCCGCGGAGGACGTTCGTTTCGGTGCTATAATTCAATGACAGCTGCAGAAAAGTTGCATTTTCGTACATTTTTTCATATATTCAGAAGGTGGGACTTCCTGTCTTTAGGCAGCACCAGCCCTGGTTGACCTGGAGGTCAACCGTGTCATGTGACGTGAGGAAAATGGTTAATTGTTCATTTGTGAGCTGAATATTGGTGTTATATTTCCAAACAAAACTGCAAAAATGTTATTTGCATGTATTTAAGGTACATAATTCTAGACGTTGTTTAGCAAGGTGTTTAAAATGTCATGAATATTTACACAACCACAGAACGGAGAGGAATTTGATGTTATGAAAAGTTCATTTTGGTTTAGAAAAACAGACGCAAATTTCATGATTCAGTTTCGACTCGTGATTCGATTCAAATTCAATATCGATTCATATGAAACTTTCTCAAGGAAAATCTGTCCACTGATGCTGAAAACGACACAAGGAGTAAGTTGTTACATTACTGTAATATTAAAGGTAAAATTAACTATACAAACACTTACGTTTTTATAATAACTTTACAATTACATAATTATGTTTCAACTCCAATCATCCAATATAAACATTTGAATTGTGACCGTCATCACTTTTTTGACATGACAATTTACTCAAACATACGTTGAATACTGAAAAATATATAATGAATATGTAACATAATGCATATATTTATCAAAATTCTGGGTAATTTTTTTTTTTTTTTTTTTTGAGTTTATAGACATTTAATGTCTTTTCTGAGGTACATGTGACATTACCGAATCACATCACCATCAACAGTTCTCCGGCTGATTGAAACACTGATCGATTACAGGAGACGTGATTCATCTCAGTAAGTTGTTCTGCGTCTTTCAACATTCCTTCCGATGTTCATTCATGTTTATTTGCTGCTACAACAAGTCGTAAAGAGGGAGTAAATTTAGTGAGCCGAGTCTTTGCTACATATTAAAAGTATTGGACGGGAGGTACGCTACAATGTTTTCTTCATTCATCAACTGAAAACAGCATAAAGCTTCTTAAATCCAAAGAATCGACACCCTTTCGTATTAAAATGAGAATCGATTAAAACCGATAAATCAATATTTTTTTTTTACCCAGCTCTACTAAGCACCAAAACCCAGTCACAAACTTAAGTTCAGTGTGCACGGCTCATTTTGACCTTTTTCTTCTGTCCATTCTGCGTGTACTCCACCCCTCGCGCATGCGTCCCGTCAAACAGGATACGGGTCACCATGCAGCGCACTTCTGTTCTCAGATTGGGTCTGGACAGCGCAGGACGAAGGTAAGCGCTAGCTGTGCTCCATCTCTTACCTGTGGGAAAAAGAGAGCGCTCATACTCATAACAAGTATTAACCCTTATTATCCCTTTCTCAACCTTCATAGTATTCCTCAATCTATTCATTATAAACAATATAACTAAAATTAAATGATAAAAGAATGTCTGTTTTCCAATGAATGTTTGCATTGGGTCGCTAGTGACCCGAGGAATCTAATAGTGTGAGTGTGCAGTCTCGGATGAGGTGCCGACGTCTGATGTGATGTTTCACTCATAATAACTGCAGGCAGTAAACAAAAGAATACACCAGTATCAGCTTCAAAACTTGAAATGTCTCAGCGATTTACTGCAGAGCAAGTACGCCATCAAAAATTAGCGTCAGTGACGTGGATCGGAAGAAGCGGTCAGCGTTCAAAATATTGGTTGATGTTGAAAATTGCATTTTTGAGATGGCGAATAGGAGCGAGACGCTGAAGGTACTGGAGAGATGAGCTCTGACGACGACACAATCATCGTTTTATGTCAAAAACCAGAAAAAAAATTCAATGGATAGACATAAATTGCTCAGATTATTAAAAATGTCTTTGTGTGCATTTTAAATATTATATTTGGAATGACATGGAGTAAAGCCGCATGATTAATCGTTAAAAGACCGCAATCTCGATTCAAACACCCATGCAATCTTATTCCTAAATTCGCCTGCGTCTATAAATACTGAAATCATAATGTAACGTTAAAATCAGCGGAGAAGTTTTCATGTACAGTATAGGTATGAATCAGTCTTTTCAACCACAGTTTTGTTATTTTTGCGTTACAAATGTTCATATAATCACAGAAGAACGGATATAAAAGTTATAGTTCAGATATAAACAGTGATGTCTATGGTATCGATAGAGCAAAATAGAGCAAAACACCTTTTAAAAAGTAACTTGGCTTCAAATAATGATTGAATCATTACACTTTAACGCCAGCAGGTGGCGACGAGTGACTTAAAAATGTATGTCATTGAATCATTCACTCAAGAGATTTGTTCAAAAACTGATTCATCCAGTAATGAAACAAGTAAACTATTACGAGTGAGTCATTGAATCATTCACTCAAGAGATTTGTTCAAAAACTGATTCATCCAGTAATGAAACAAGTAAACTATTACAAGTGAGTCATTGAATCATTCACTCAAGAGATTTGTTCAAAAACTGATTCATCCAGTAATGAAACAAGTAAACTATTACGAGTGAGTCATTGAATCATTCACTCAAGAGATTTGTTCAAAAACTGATTCATCCAGTAATGAAACAAGTAAACTATTATGAGTGAGTCATTGAATCATTCACTCAAGAGATTTGTTCAAAAACTGATTCATCCAGTAATGAAACAAGTAAACTATTACGAGTGAGTCATTGAATCATTCACTCAAGAGATTTGTTCAAAAACTGATTCATCCAGTAATGAAACAAGTAAACTATTACGAGTGAGTCATTGAATCATTCACTCAAGAGATTTGTTCAAAAACTGATTCATCCAGTAATGAAACAAGTAAACTATTACGAGTGAGTCATTGAATCATTCACTCAAGAGATTTGTTCAAAACCTGATTCATCCAATAATGAAACAAGTAAACTATTATGAGTGAGTCATTGAATCATTCACTCAAGAGATTAGTTCAGAAACTAATTCATCCAATAATGAAACAAGTAAACTATTACGAGTGAGTCATTGAATCATTCACTCAAGAGATTTGTTCAAAACCTGATTCATCCAGTAATGAAACAAGTCTTTATGAGTGAGTCATTGAATCATTCACTCAAGAGATTTGTTCAAAACCTGATTCATCCAATAATGAAACAAGTCAACTATTATGAGTGAGTCATTGAATCATTCACTCAAGAGATTAGTTCAGAAACTGATTCATCCAGTAATGAAACAAGTCAACTATTATGAGTGAGTCATTGAATCATTCACTCAAGAGATTAGTTCAAAAACTAATTCATCCAGTAACGAAACAAGTCAACTATTATGAGTGAGTCATTGAATCATTCACTCAAGAGATTAGTTCAAAAACTAATTCATCCAGTAACGAAACAAGTCAACTATTATGAGTGAGTCATTGAATCATTCACTCAAGAGATTTGTTCAAAACCTGATTCATCCAATAATGAAACAAGTCAACTATTATGAGTGAGTCATTGAATCATTCACTCAAGAGATTAGTTCAGAAACTGATTCATCCAGTAATGAAACAAGTCAACTATTATGAGTGAGTCATTGAATCATTCACTCAAGAGATTAGTTCAAAAACTAATTCATCCAGTAACGAAACAAGTCAACTATTATGAGTGAGTCATTGAATCATTCACTCAAGAGATTAGTTCAAAAACTAATTCATCCAGTAACGAAACAAGTCAACTATTATGAGTGAGTCATTGAATCATTCACTCAGTCTTTTTTAAATAATTCATTCGTATTAATTAAACATTTCTAGCAATTAACAAGTGTTAGAACCTCTAGTAAATTACACGTTACTTTATATAATTGTCTATTCAGAATCGTGGGAGAAGCGCGATCTCCTTTTACAACAAACGTTTTATCCAGAGTCGTGCAGCTCTAGACGTTTTTGGGTGTGCCGTCCTAAGATTTACCTCTGTGGATGGTCATGTCCATCCAGCCCACTCCTTCCTGCTGGAATCCGTTCATATCATCCGTGAAGGGGTACCCAGCCTGCTGGCCCGCTTTGATAAACGCGTGGTGCAGAGGGTGATCGGTCTTTCCTCGCGACACATGCAGCGGTCCGTCGCCCCCTCGGTATCGGTCAGCGCCGAGCTCATGCGTCTGGGCCTTTCGGAAGTATGGCAGACAGTGATCGTAGTCCCAGCCTTCCGCTCCCTGCCTCTGCCAGCGGTTGTAGTCCTCCGCGTGGCCCCGAATGTACACCATGGCATTGAGCGACGACGAGCCGCCCCAAACGCGGCCGCGCGGCCAGTACATCACCCTGTCGTCCATGTGTGCCTGAGGTAACGTGTGGTAATACCAGTTGTACTTGTCGTCGCAGAGGTTATAGGTCAGAGCGGCGGGCATGTGGATCTTCCAGGACAGACGGGTGCTTCCCAGCTGCTTGTCTTTGGGTCCGGCTTCCAGAAGGAGCACCGAATCGGACGCATTCTCGGACAGACGGTTGGCCAGAACGCAGCCTGCAGATCCAGCTCCAACGATCACATAGCTGCAGGACGTGGTGCTCTTATTTACCGCGGTACTGCTGCACCGGTGCGGGAAGCGTGGCACACCGACGTACCGACGAATGCCGGACGTGAGCCTCACCGACGACAAGAAACACGGCATACTGATGGAGATCACAACTTTCAACGTGCTGCACTGATGCTCCTCTGCAGCCTTGAGAAAGCAAAGGCAGAAGACCGCATTGAACACACGAGCTGATATAGGAGGACATAGTGCATATTAATAGTGAATTCATAGTGCTTGCTGCACACTTTCCTTTCATCACTACAGGATAAGGATTTATTTTGTGTGTTAAAGGAGTCATGAAACGAGAAATCAACTTTGCTTTGATCTTGTCTTTGTATCATAAAAATATCATGCAAGTTCCATAACTTAAAACTTCCTCCGCATTATAAACACAGCCTTTATTTTAGAGCTCCAAAAACGGCTCATTTGGCTGGTTACTTTTAAAATGAAATACATACTTTAAAAAGTCATTTGTAACGTATTTCGTTACATTACTCAAGTTTAGTGACTTCATCTAAATACTTTAGAATACTTTGGAATACTAATAAGTGTGAAACAAACACAAAAAAGGTCATTGAGAGTTTTTATCTCACAACTCTGACTTTTTCCCTCAGAATTGCGTGATATAAAGTTGCAATTGTGAGTTATAAAGTCAGAATTATGAGATATAAACTCACAATATTGAGAAAAGTCAGAATTATGAGACATAAACTCACAATATTGAGAAAAGTCAGAATTATGAGATATAAACTCACAATATTGAGAAAAGTCAGAATTATGAGACATAAACTCACAATATTGAGAAAAGTCAGAATTATGAGATATAAACTCATAATATTGAGAAAAGTCAGAATTATGAGATATAAACTCACAATATTGAGAAAAGTCAGAATTATGAGATATAAACTCACAATATTGAGAAAAGTCAGAATTATGAGATATAAACTCACAATATTGAGAAAAGTCAGAATTATGAGATATAAACTCACAATATTGAGAAAAGTCAGAATTATGAGATATAAACTCATACTAAATTCACGATTGCAAGAAAAAAGTCAGTATTGCAAGTTTAAATCTCCCAATTCTGACTTTATAACTTGCAATCGTGAGTTTAAATCTCCCAATTCTGAGAAAAAGAAGTCAGAATTGTGAGGGAAAAAAAAAACAAATAGTGAGAAAAAGTCACAGTGACGAGTGAATTATAAAATGACTCACAAAACATGAAAACAGTCGTGGATAATAACTGACAACATCTCTATACATCACACAATATGATGAAAATTATTTATTTTGAAGGAGAGTGATATGACTGTTCAGATCTGATTGTGTTGAATAACAGTCAAACAAGCCAACAGAATGAGTCATGACCTCCTATCACAGTTACATCCCAAAATCCTAAAAGATTCTTAAAGGATCAAATAAAAATAAGATTGCATCAAATAAACTAAAATTCACAAAATTAAATTTCACATCCAGATATTGTGTGATGTTTATCAGAACACTGTCTATCAGCATGAAATGATGAAAAATAAAAATTCCAGCTTTCGTTTCGAGTCTTTTAATGACAAATGAGGATTGCAATAGGGATCCTGCGCGAATTCCTGCAGGATTGTTTGACTTGATGAAATATGCCTCATCAATGATTAACAAACACAACTCCAGGCCTTCTCTCTTATACGTTTTATTTCTAAAATGTCTGCTGATTGTCGATGGTTTCGAGTTGGTCAGTGCTTCTTTGTATCGCCCAAAACACAGAGATTCCACGCGTGACATTGTAACATTAATCTCAGTTGGCGTTGGTGCGCAACTTTTCGCTTTAAAACAACAGACTTTAGGCTGATAGTCCAGTGAGACTCTTTTTAAACGAGTTTTACGCTGTTACAAACATGCAGTTACAAGTTGCAAGACAGAAAAACAACTGACCGTGTAGTGCTCTCCAGACAGCTGAGCTGCAGTGAAGTGAAACCCCGCCCACTCCTGTCCTCACTGAGCAATACAAAGCTAACGCGGTGGGCGGAGTCTGTGTGTGGGCGTAGCGTGTAGCCCCTCCCACGTCCCATCCATCAACCTTTGTATTCTCGAACACAAACAAGACAGACAGCCAGGGCTGGGTGGGTTACTGTTAGAATGCATTTCACCACAGATTACAAAAAATACATGCTTTAAAAAGTCATTTGTAACGTATTTCGTTACATTACTCAAGTTTAGTCACTTCATCTAAATACTTTAGAATACTTTGGAATACTAATAAGTGTGAAACAAACACAAAAAAGGCAATTGCAAGTTTTTATCTCCCAATTCTGACTTTATAACTTGCAGTTGTGAGTTTAAATCTTGCAATTATGAGAAAAAGAACGAGTGAATTATAAAATGACTCACAAAACATGAAAACAGTCGTGGATCATCAGGTCATGACAGGACAGTTTGACAATTTGTTTTTATAAATTCAGTCATTTTGTCTCGTTCAGGACAGAACTAAATAAAAATAACAACCTTTTTATGATCCTCTCACAGAATTTTTAAATGTTCATAAACTGTTCTACTTGTTTGTTTTGCTCTAAAGATATGTATATACATGAATGATGATTTACTGTAAAATGCTTTGGCAATACATTGCTACCATTGTCATGCCAATAAAGCTCATTTGAATTGAATTGAATTGAAATGAATTGAGAGACAGACACACAGACGGACAGAGAGAGAAACAGACAAAGAGAGAGACAGAGAGAGAAACAGACAGACACACAGACAGAGAGAGAGACAGAGAGACACACAGAGACACAGACAGACAGAGAGAGAGACAGACAGAGACACAGACAGAGAGAGAAACAGACAAAGAGAGAGACAGGGAGACAGACAGAGAGAGAGAAACAGACAGAGACAGACAGACACACAGACAGAGAGACACACAGAGAGACAGACAGACAGAGAGAGACAGACAGACAGACAGAGAGAGAAACAGACAGAGACAGACAGACACACAGACAGAGAGAGAAACAGACAAAGAGAGAGACAGGGAGACAGACAGAGAGAGAAACAGACAGAGACAGACAGACACACAGACAGAGAGACACACAGAGAGACAGACAGACAGAGAGAGACAGACAGACAGACAGAGAGAGAAACAGACAGAGACAGACAGACACACAGACAGAGAGAGAGACAGACAGACACACAGACAGAGAGAGAGATAGAGAGACACACAGAGAGACAGACAGACAGACAGAGAGAGAGACAGAGAGACAGACAGAGAGAGAAACAGACAGAGACAGACAGACACACAGACAGAGAGACACACAGAGAGACAGACAGACAGAGAGAGACAGACAGACAGACAGAGAGAGAAACAGACAGAGACAGACAGACACACAGACAGAGAGAGAGATAGAGAGACACACAGAGAGACAGACAGACACACAGACAGAGAGAGAGACAGAGAGACAGACAGAGAGAGAGACAGACAGACAGAGAGAGAGACAGAGAGACACACAGACAGAGAGAGAGACAGACAGACACACAGACAGAGAGAGAGATAGAGAGACACACAGAGAGACAGACAGACAGACAGAGAGAGAGACAGAGAGACAGACAGAGAGAGAAACAGACAGAGACAGACAGACACACAGACAGAGAGACACACAGAGAGACAGACAGACAGAGAGAGACAGACAGACAGACAGAGAGAGAAACAGACAGAGACAGACAGACACACAGACAGAGAGAGAGATAGAGAGACACACAGAGAGACAGACAGACACACAGACAGAGAGAGAGACAGAGAGACAGACAGAGAGAGAGACAGACAGACAGAGAGAGAGACAGAGAGACACACAGACAGAGAGAGACAGACAGACACACAGACAGAGAGAGAGATAGAGAGACACACAGAGAGACAGACAGACAGACAGAGAGAGAGACAGAGAGACACACAGACAGAGAGAGAGACAGACAGACACACAGAGAGAGAGGTTATGGTCTTCCAGAAAAAGCCCAGATGTCAGGAACACAGATATCAGTTCAGTCTAGGCAGCACCGCCCTCGAACTTACCTCGGTCTGATCATCACTGCATCGGGGAGTTTCAGTACGGCAGTGAATGCTCTCAGAGATAAAGCTCGAAGAGCTCTATATGCCATCAAGAAAAGATTCCAAAACATTGACTTACCGATTCTAATCTGGTGTAAAATCTTTGATAGTGTGATTCAGCCCATTGCGCGGTATGGAAGTGAGGTTTGGGGTCCACTCAGTGATCAGAGCTACACTAGATGGGACAGGCATCCAACAGAAGCCCTACACACTGAATTCTGCAAAATGATCCTAAAATTACAAAGAAGAACACCCAACAATGCATGTAGGGCAGAATTAGGCCGATTCCCATTGATTATCAATATACAAAAAAGATCCCTCAAATTCTGGATGCATCTAAAATCAAGTCCCACAGAATCGCTACATTTTAAAGCATTACAAACCCAAGAACTGAACCCCGAAAAGAGTCCCATGAGTCAGCT